>PVKS010019190.1:0-38767 GCA_004027875.1 Aplodontia rufa
GAGAGATTTCCTGATTTCTTCTTCTGTGGATTTGTTGCTGGAGTAAAGAAACGCTAGTGATTTGCTGGAGTTGATCTTGTAGCCAGCTAATTTGCTAAAATCACCTATAAGCTCTAGGAGTTTTCTGGCCAGTGATATTGGGTCTTCTAGGTATAGAATCATGTCATCAGTGAATAGAGATAACTTAACTTCCTCTTTTCCTACACGAATACCTTTGATTTCCTTGTCTTGCCTGATAGCTCTGATAAGGGTTTCAAGGACTATATTGAACAAAAGTGGGGATAACAGACAGCCTTGTCTCGTACCTGAATTCAGTGGAAATGCTGTCAATTCTTCTCCATTGAGGATAATGTTGGCTATGGGTCTGTCGTAAATGGATCTGACATAGTTAAAGTATCTTCCCTTGATCCCTATCTTTTCCAAAGTTGTGAGCATTAAGTGGTGTTGAATTTTATTAAATGCCTTCTCTGCACCAATTGAGATGATTATGTGACTTTTGTTTTTAATTCTGTTTATGTGGTGAATTACACTTATTGATTTGCGTATATTGAACCAGCCTTGTTTTCCTGGAATGAAGCCCACTTGATTATAATGAATTATCTTTTTAATGTGCTTTTGTATCTGATTATCTAAAATTTTATTTAGGATTTTTGCATCAATGTTCATCAGGGAAATTGGTCTGTATTTTTCTTTCCTTGACATGTCTTTGTTGAGCTTTGGGATCAGTGTAATGTTTGCTTCATAAAAAGTGTTTGGTAGTGATCCTGCTCTGTCAATTTCCTGGAAGAGCTTGTAGAGGATCGGTGTTAGTTCTTCCGTGAAGGCTTGGTAGAATTCTGCCGTATATCCATCCAGACCTGGGCTTTTCTTTCTTGGGAGAGCTTTGATTGCTGCTTCAATTTTGCTATCTGTGATAGGTTGGTTGAGGTTTTCAATGTCCTCCTGTGTTAAAGAGGGGATGTCATGTGTGTCCAAAAACCTGTCCATGTCCTCCAGGTTATCAAATGTGGCAGAGTATAAGTTTTTAAAATAGGTTCTGATAATCTTCTGTATCTTGGATGAGTTTGTGGTGATATCCTCATTTTCATCTCTGATTTTGTTGATTTGCTTCATTTCACATGAGAATTTATTGCAATAGAAATAAATACATGATGACCAATTATGGTTACCAGAAATTATTGTCACAGGAAGTTAGCCACACAGACTGTGTTAAGGAGTGTTGCTGGGTTTGACACATATGGAAGGAGGGGAAGGAAATAAGATAAGCATAGAAGAAACTGAGCTAATGTGAAGTCCCTCTCACCACCTTGGTAAACCCCACAGGACATCAGAAGTGTTCCAGGTGGACCTTTATACCCCCACCTCCACCAGCTATGAAAGTAGTTGGCTCTGGAAATGAAATAATGACCTTGGACAAAGAGGCAGGAGCTGGGGCAAGAGTATCCTTAAAGAGGTATCTGAAGGCACATCATGTTGTCTACTGGAGTATGTGAATGATACTAATAATTTCTAGGAAATATGTCAAATTTTATAGAAATACTATCTTTTATATTGTAATCATGTCAAGATGAGATGATTAAAATAAAATTTTACTTTAGCAATCTATCCTAATTAGTAAATGATCGAATTATATCAAACCAGTTAAGATATTTTTGAGGGCCAAAATTAACATTTTAATAGTGTTTTATTCATCCATTTTGCACATTACCATCTAATTACATATTTATATGTATATAATAAATATTTTGCACCTCTGTTCACAGTGTTCAAATACGAACAAATTTTCCTCCTTTTTAGATGGTAGAATCAAGGGGGGGGGTGGGAACTTCTCTTTCCTACTTTTATTCATTCTCAAATGCTAAAATGAATGATTTATATTCCCAGATTCCATTTCCTAATCTTTTACTCCAAATAGAAAAGTTCATTCCATGAGATAGGATTTAAATTTGGTTCTCCTCATATCCTAACCCAATAATTACAAGGTTGATATTATTTCTCTTATTTTAAAGCTGGGTCAAGTAAATTGTCCCAAATTCTGATTCAGGGATCAAATACATAACCTAACAGAACTTCAATATTTTCCTCATTTTGATTTCTCTCAAATTTAGTTTTGAAGCAAGTTCAGAATTCATAAAGTAGTTCCAAAGGCAAAAAGATATTATATGCCTAGTTCAGAAGAAAATTTAATTGTCCAAAGTAGAAAAGTCTCATTTCTTTGTACCTACCCAAGTTGTGGTACTGTATGCCACATTTCCTTTGGGAACTTTTAGCATCTCAGATCTGCAGTACACTTCATGCTGTTATTCTCCCAATGCAGAATTCTTGTGCAGCTTTTTCTATGCTCATTAATGCACCCTTTCCTCCCAGTGCTTTCCCACTCCTCAGTTTCAGCTTGTCCTTTGTGTGTCCATGACTGAAACAGCACTGGTTTCCATAGAAACAGTGATTCTCCCCTCACAGATCTCCAACACCAATATAGACATTCAGGATACCCTCCATTTCATCATTTTTAGTTAGTGAGATCAAGATAGGAAATACTGAAGGATTTTTTTTTAACAAAGGTATATCTCACTATAGAATTAATGTTATATGTTTCTCGGCCCTGTGAAGTCCATGCATTGTACAATTTCGATAATATTGCCTTTAAAGTAGACCACAGTTTCACACTGCAAGAACAACACTCTTCCCAGAGTATATAGAGTACAGTAAAATAATACCTTAATAGAGAATTTTGAATAAAATATTTAAGTATGTATATATGTATACATATATATACATACACAAATATATGTATGCAAACATATATATGAAATTGCTACAGTACATAGGAAAATCAACAGAGCCAATTGTACTTTCTTATAGTATTCTTTAGGTTCTCACAGTCAAGCAAAGAAGCCACTGCTTTGTTCCCCATATTTTCCAGATTCTATTTCCACTAAGTGATGTCACTAATGTCATGGTTACAACAATGCTGCACAGAGTCTCATTCCTGCCACTGACCACTGATACAATAGATCACTTGAGCAGCTGAATTGTTAGTAACAAGCAATAGATTTTCCTCTGATATTGAGTTAAATGACTTACCAATTAAACATAGGAGCTATGGAAACAAAATTTTAAGTTTCTCTGTTAAGCAACAATGTATAAACCTGTATTGTTTAATTTTTTGAAGTTATATCAGTCTAGTAAATCTGACTGGTAAATCTTTGAAGCAAAGAAACCTAACTAAAAGGGCTTTTTGATGCCTATTTCTCAAAGCTATTTTTCCTTTACAATTATTCCTCTAGGAGTATTTTAAAATATATTCGTACTTCTTTATGTAGGATTTTTTCATGCTGCTTTTCTTTAATTCTGAGCAATAATGTGTGAACCTTAAATATGTTTTTCCATTTCTAAGGTGAAAAGTTGCTCAGGATTCAATTTATATTTCTGCAAAAGAAGAGAGGAAAGCATTTTGGGAGTTTCACAATAGTAGAACACTAAGGACCAGGAAATAACAAGATCACTGGTATCCTGAGCTACCTTGCTGCCCTGTTTACATTTACCTGTCACACAGCAGGGAGCTTAAGTAAAGTTGTATAACTATGATATCCTGCTTTATTCTCTTGAAGGATTATTTAGGAATTTCATGCTCATTCAATTCAGTTTTAAGACGAATCTTGCATATCAACATACTAATTTTAATAAAAATCAGTTATTCGGTCATTACATGACTTTTTAAATAATCTGAAATAGAAACTAGTTGGAAAACCTCCAAACATGTCCCAGTGCTCTTACCCAAAACTCCTCTTCATCATCTTCTCATTATTTTGTGGGACACCCCAAGAAGGTATTTTGCTGTTCACACCATATGGCTCCCGTTTTAAAGCACGCCAGCTGGCAATACTAAAAGAGACACCAAATTCCCACCCTTGTCCCTCCAACAACCAGGCAATGAACACATGAAATGCCTGAGATTAAATGACCTGACATCTGTCACTTTCCAGAATCGCAGCCATTCCCATTCATAATAACTGAAATGAAATTCAGACAAGGTCGTTTAGAGCAACACTCTTTCTATACAAGATGAAACTGGGCTGAAGAGTGGTAAAGTGATCATTTCCTGATCAGACCAGGTTTTCAGGAGAATCTAATCTCCTTACTTTAAATTTATACTTTTTCCACTCTCAGCAAGTGACAAATATTTAAAAATTAATTCAAATATAAGATATGGAGAATTGAATAAAAGTATTAATCACTTACTATAGCAATCAAAACACATAAATTCAAGACATTCCTTGAGCTTATATTCTGGAATTTTTCTCTTCTGCTCTAATAGTGTAACTTAAGCACAGAGGAGACCATACTTAATCCAGCACTGGCATACTGATATGTTGAGTGTGGGCATCTTGTGTGGCCTTGGACATATTAGGTGAAAAAGAAGTGATCTCAAGGAACCTCCTACCAAAAAATAGACATTTCCAAAAAATATCAGGTATAAAATGTCTGATAATGAAGAGCTCTGGGCTGTGAATCAGATAGCTCTATTCCCATGTCACTGCTGCTCTTTGACAATGTGTGTGTGTGTGTGTGTGTGTGTGTGTGTGTTATTTGTTTTTTTAAAGAGAGAGGGACAGGGGCTGGAGCAGAGGTGTGGCTCAGCGGTTATGGTGCTTGACCAGCATGCGCAAGTACACAAGTACATGGTTTCAAATCCCAGTACCCATGTACACAACTAAGTGTCAGAGCAACAAAAGTATGTGAAAAACTCAATAAAAGTTAATTCTGTCTGTCTCTCTCTCTTTTTAACTTTTTTTATTAGATGAATATTGAGTTACCATTGAAGGCGAAACATTGTCAATCAAGAAAAATATATATATATACTTAGTTATCCAAGGCTAATGCCATGTCATGGATGCCCTGTTTGGGTTCCTCATATTTCTGTTTCCCCTAGAAGACTCCCTGAGTTAAATGGGTATCTCATGGAGGTCAGAGATCTCCTTCTGAAATGATTCCCCCATATTTCCACCCTCCAGTATCCTAGATATTCTTCCTAAGCCCTCTCCCACCCTGTCCCCCACCCTATACCTCCAGATATCTTAGGCAATCATCTCCCTGTTGCGTTAAGAATCATACAATTTGAGGTTATTATTAGCTGAGCCATCTAACATACCACTTCCCAATGTATTCTAGCTTCCACAGATGAGAGAAACCATTCGGCCCTTGAGTCTCTGAGACTGGGATACTTCACTTAGCATAATTCTTTCCATCTCCATCCATTTGACTTCAAAAGCCATAATATCATCTCTAATGGACGAGTAGTATTCCATTGTATATATGCACCAAAGTTTTTGTATCCATTCATCAAGTGAAGGGCATCTGGGTTGGTTCCATAGTCTAGCAATAGTAAATTGAGCTGCTATAAACGTTGATGAAGCCTCATCACTATAATATGCTGATTCTAACTCTTTTGGGAAAATCCCCAGGAGTGGGATAGCTGGGTCATAAGGTAGTTCCAGCCCTAATATTTTAAGGAATATCCACACTGCTTTCCAGAGTGGCTGAACCAGTTTATAGTCCCACCAGCAGTGTGTCACTGTCCTCTCTTAAAAGAGAGAGAAAGAGAGAGAGAGAGGGACGGGGTGTGTGTGTGTATGTGAGAAAGAGAGAGAGAGAGAGAGAGAGAGACAGAGAGAGAGAGAGAGAGAGAGACAGGAGAGAGACAGAGAGAATCAATTTTATTTAGTTTTTCACATGGCCTTTGTTGCTCCAAGACTTCATTGTGTATGTGGTGCTGGGGTTTGAAACTGCATACTCGCGCATGCCAGGCAAGTGCCATAACCACCGAGCCACCGCTCCAGTCCTGACAATATGCTCTTGACCAAGTCAATGACATGTGACCTCACCTTCCAAAGTATGAAATAAAGGAGGTAGGCTGAATAATCATATTATTTCTTTTATTATTAAATACCCATGCATTTCAAGGGCTATTTCCCCTTAACTGCATCCTTTAAAGCATAAATCATGCCTAGCATGGTAGTTACACTTTCTAGATAATTGTTTTAAAACATATTGAATAGCATATACATACTGTTCTACCATCCCAAATCCAATAATATTGGTCAAGATTCTTCACCACCAGTACCAAGTCATCAGAGGATACAATCGTGGGAGCCTGTATTATTGACTGCAGAAAAGATTATTCATTGTTATGTAGGAGGATGGTGGAGCTGATTGCTCCTTAGCTGCCAGGGAACGGCTCATCTAGAAGCCTTGGAGTATGGGGGTGGTTCAAAAGGAAGAGTTTACTCATAAATACAAGTGATGCCTAAAAAAATGGGATATTTGCTGATCAAGAGCCAATGACAGTGATAATGGCAGTCACCTAAACTTTATGATGAGAGGGTGGTACAAGGGTTGTGGCAGTGAGAGAACTGTGAGCACTGTGCCTCAATTAAGGGACAAGGTGCAATAAATAAATGAGGATACTGGAAGCAAGTCTGAAAAAGGCAATGGCCTGCCAGAACTACTCTAGACACAACCTGAAGAACAGAATTTATGTGCATACCCCGTGGACATGACTCATTTGTCACCTAACAGCCCTATTTACACCCACATGTGGCCAACTCCATTATTAACAAAATCTCAAATGCTAAGTAAACAAGCAATCCCTCCTTAGGAGGACCAGACAGCTAATGTCAGGGTGGATTTACTGAATTGGTATATACAACCTGCCTTTTCAAAGGGTCTGAATTTTCACTGCTAAAAGCAGGAGAGGCCAAAGTCTTCACACAATTTATCATGGCCATGTTCTGCAAAAGTCCAAGGTAACTGCAATGTTACCCTGACCTCCTCAAGTATGAAGGTTGTTGTTCAGTGATCTTCAGAGTCTGTCCCTGTAGGCTTGGATTTGGGGATCTAGGGAATGATACACTGTATAGAGGTTTCTGCCACCTTTAGAACATTTACATTTATTTCAACACTTATTGGGAATCTTACATTATCTCAGAAAGCCTTAATGAAATACAATTTGAGAAACTGGACTTGAGCTCAGCATACGTTGCACAGAAATTTGGAGTCGGGCTGATTTAGTTGTACAGGGACTTCTAGGCTAGTCTAAGGAAAACTTCCCTTTTCTTCAGATAATAACAAACACTTCTATAATGCTTAAAGTGCTGGTTACCGCTTCTAAGAGCTTTGTGTACCTTAACACCAAGAATCCACTCAATGTTCTAGTAAGATAGGTGTTTTTGTTATTCCCATTTAATAGGTAAGAAAACTGGGGTGAAAAAGGTTAAGTACAACCAGTTAGTAACTGGAGTTCAAACCTGTCAGTCAAGCTCTGGAGTCCCTGCGCTTGATCCTTATATTGTACTGTCTCTCAAAGTAAGATTAAAAAAACTTGAAAAGTGGCATATTTCACCAAATCTTGCCACATTTTTCACTTCAGTCACTAGTTGTCCCAAAAATTGTGCACAGAATCCCAGGAGTTGATACTGTAAGGCTCATATTTGCTATTATCCAAATAAAGCAATTTACAAAATCCTGTTTATTCCTACTTTTGTTATCTTGTTTCTGTTCAAAGTTCAGAGAGATTTATCTACATTGATTCATTACAGGTCTCAAAACTTTGGGGACTTACAGAGTCCACCATATCTGAATAAAGGGGTACACTTTATTTAGCAAGATACAAAAAGAACAAATACTCCGAGGGGACAGTATTCCTATGTGGGTTACATCTTTTTTCCTCATTTCCTCATCTCCTCCCTCACTCTTATTATTAACAATTATAGTCATTCAGTTCTTTCATCAAGAAGATTTTTCATGCAGATAAGAAAGAACAGGTCCCTCTCTGAAATGACTGTCCACCAGACAGGCCTGCTGCTCATCACCAAGAGCAAAAGGTTCTGGGATGCATCATTCCCTCTCCTGATTCTCTTTGAACTCTGATTTCATCTCATCTGTCAATATTTCTCCATGTGGGGAGATATTAGAACAAACACAGTTTTGACATGTGGCTAAGGGGAAGTTGACATGGCAAGATATGTAGTTTGTTCTTAACGAGTTATATCTATTTTTTTAATTTCAATGAGGTCTCTGACTTTTGTCATTTGCTTAAAATTCATAACCTTGTGATTTTTTTCTCATTCCAAATAAATATTTACTGGTTTAGTTTTAACTTGATAATTTTGCTCACTTTCTCTTAAACTGTATCACTCAGGTCTCACAAAATCTGGATTTATTCTATCTACTCCATGTAAACATTTAGAATTTTCCTTTCTTACATGATTCACTAAATCTTGTAAGAGCTATCTTCTATTCCATCTATGTCATTATGGACCTAGTCTCAGTCATCAGTGATGCCCCTTTAAACTGTCTCTTCTGAGGACTAGAGCAGTGGCTCAGTGGTTACAGGGCTTGCCTGGCACATGCAAGGACCTGAGTGGCAGAGTGATTAAAACCAGATGAAAAACTAAATAAAATTGATTCTCTCTTTCTCTCTCATTCTCTCACTCACCCTCTCACTCTATTTTTAATTTTTTTCCTTCTGTACTGTTGCTAGAGAATAATTTAGCTAAATAAATCCCAGAAGCACTCCACCATGTACAAAATCAAGCTAGTTCCCTAGCTTAGTTACATTTGTGGTGTGATTCCCACCCGAGTGCTAGCTACCCTTCCATCTCCTTCACTTCTGTGCACAGCATCAGTTAACTGTATATAGCCTATTGAACCCAGTTCCCATTTCCCTGCCTTTTGTCTCACTGTCTGTCATTCTCACTCTCATTTTCTTAGACTCTTGCTACTCTTCAAGACTCATTTTTCAAGAACATCTCTTGTTGGATCAAATCTTGCCACACTGTTCCACACATTGCATCTTTATTCCTTGCTTCCCATATTACATGAGCATCTTGGGGGCTGAGTGGGTATCTAAGCCATGCCTATAAGCAAAGCCCTCAAATCGTACCTCCAATAGGTGAGGCACTTTATCAATGCTTAATGTACTTCTAGCTACATGCTTGAATACAATTAGGAGATACTTGTCAAGAAAACATTTTTATGGGAGAAATTTTTGGTAAGACTTATTTTAGTAAAACATGCTAAGAAGAGATATTTGAGGGGATCTCAGAGACTTTGGTCATATCTCTAACTCTGAGTTAAGGATGCCTTCATTTTGGGAATAAGCATTATCTCCAAAGAGGAATTAGATTAGGCTTCAAAACAATAGCAACAGATATTTGGTAACCTAGTACTACTTTGAGATTATACAGAAAATGGAAGGGATCAAAGAATAAAAAGTCAATCTGGGAAGATAATAATTCCTGATAAGCTCTATCACTAGACAAAGATCATGCACCACATGGCTGGAATTAGAATGTTGGTGACCAAACATATATATTGGTAGGTTATTTTACTCCAGTCATGGGGATCTTTAAAAATGTTTTTATAATAAAAATAATTGAGTACATGTTTATGTTTTTTAAAGGTAGCACAAATAGTTACCCAAATTTATGTTTTATAAAACTTACATCAACATCAGTGGAATAACTCTATAATTGATGTTTATAATGATGCCCCTGAATTCCAAGAAATGCAAAATTCTACTCAAGAATGACACATAAAACAGCAGAATATGGAATTTTTTAGATTTTTATTTAAAATTCTAAAAAATAAAATCTTTCCCTCATAAAGTTCATTGTTAGCTATGTGGAATACTTCTTTACATTTCATAATATATAAAATAAATTTAATGTGATTTTGCTGTGCAATATGAGTTTTAACTATAATGATTTTCTAAAATTCCTCTGCTTACTATGAGTCCATAATTTTTTTACGTAATTAAGGACCTAGCCAATGTTTCAAACATTTATTTGAAAAATATCAAGTTTGTGACTGATCTGCTAAAGCAATCCAGACAACAAGCTATTGGAATCCTAAGTCATCAGATAGAAGCAGTGGATAATCTGCAAATACTTCATTATTTTTCTTTTCTAAAAGATAAGTCTTTTTGTCTCACAATAGATATCCAGTGCTGCAGACATTAGTTCAGAAGAATAATAAAAATGTTGAGGCATGCAACATTTTTTTTTGACAGAGAGAATCAACTTTTTATTGAGTTTTTCACATGACCTTCGTTGCTCCAACACTTAGTTGTGTACGTGGTGCTGGGGTTTGAACCAGTGTACCTTTGCATGCAAGGCAAGCGCCGTAAGTGCTATAACTGCCAAGCCACTGCTCCAGCCCCTATAATAACTGTTTTTAAAAAAAATTTGTTGAGGCTAGAGCAGTGGCTCAACAGTTACAGAGCTTGGCTGGCATGCAAGAGTATGTGGGTTCAAACCCTAGTACCACGTACACAACAAAGTGTCCAAGCAGGGAAAGCCATACAGAAAACTAAATAAAATTGATTCTCTCTTTCTCTCTCTCACTATCCCTCCCTTTTAAAATTTTTTTTGTCAATATTTTGAGGGTGGTTCAGCATACTCTTACTAGTTTTAAATTCATACAACTAAGAGGCAAATTATAAACACTACCAAATACAGTATGGAGTATTGAAGAGAGGTAGAGCCACAGCTGGGATTCCATCCCAGATCCACCCCTTCTAAGTCATTTAACTTTCAGAAAGACACTGTGTCTCTTTTGGTCAGTGTCTTCATAAACTAAAGTGAAGTTAATATAATTCTTATCCACAGAGGTAGGAAGAAAATCATATGAGAAAGAACACACAAGAAGCTTAGTGCAACACTTGATAGATCCTCAGCGATTCTCAACACCCTCTTGCAACCAAATGAAAGACAGATTTTCTGTTCATTTGTTTTCATTTCAAGTTATGTCCACAGTCCTACCCAATCATGCTCCCCAGCTATTTGTAGTTGTTGGTGCTCAACCGACTCTTCTCATTTGCCTCTAGATCAAAAGTAAAATAAACTTCACGCACCAGCTGTGCTCCACCACACAAGTCTGCTGCCAGTTTGGTTTCAGTACTATCTGGACTCTGTTGACGTTTAGGAGAACCAGTCCAAGTGCTCCTGCACATTAAGGAGATTAAATTGGATTTCCTCCTCTCAGTGCCATTAGAAATTAGTTTTCTTAAGTTTTACTTGCATGGTTTTGTTGGTCTTTGGAACAAATTCAAGTTTTAGGGAAAAAGAAAAAAATCTGGAGGCTTCTGGTCAACTTAACAGAAACCCCTGAAATGGTAGCTGCTCTCAGGTGGTATAATTAAAAAGTTTAGTTTCTATGTTCCCCTTGAATTTCCATATGGAAGGTATATAAGTTGCAACCACTAAACCAGTTCAATGAAACCCAAACTGCTGAGTTCTGCACTGCTTTTAAAAAGACCTCTGTTTCCTACCCTGCATGATCTTGGGAAATTTTCCATTTACTTGGGTAACTGTCATGTAAGCTGATCGACCACTTTTGCTCAATAAATCAACACAGATTGTTGAACCAGTGAAACAAATCCAATTAACTGGCATCTACATTTCATTTTATTTTACAAATGGTCAAAAATGCAAAGGCGTTTTCCTTACTTTACTAATTTACTTTCTTTTTTCTGAAGACTTTAAAGAGCTTTGAAGGGCTCAGGGTTTTTTATTGTTTTCTTTTTTCCTCCCCAAAATCCCTCAGTAGGTACTTGAATACCACAGCAGGCACACTGATCCACAGGTACCTATTTTCCTTTACGAGGTCTCCTTAAAGCTAAACTCACAAATTACATCAAACTTTTTGTAATCCCAGTTTCATGGAAAGAACATGTGAATTTCATATACTAAGAAAACAAGTCAGCACAAGAGATGACATTGCACAGAACCACATCACGGCTAGAGCAGAATCCAGTTTGACTCCTTTACTGTACTCATCCTACTGTTGATGTTTGGAAACTGGAAAGGTATTGGGTAAGTAAAGATTTTTATGCAATACATCGAATCTATTTTTATGTTGACAGCAATTATATGTACTTGTTTGCTAATACCAAATAATCATAAAAAAGCCTTTAAATGACAAGAAACTTTTCAATGCCTGTGAAATATTTATTGAGTTCAGACTAATTTTAAAACCACTGCCTACCCAAAAATATCCTTAAAAGAAACGCTTTATTGGGTGCCAGTTGTGTTTCCTCACATTGTCTCTTCAAACCTCTTAATAACTTGAACCCGATAACATTATCAACCTAGACCAGATGAGGAAAGGGGCTTAAGAAGGTAAGTGACTACCCAAACACCCAGAGCTAGTAAGTAAGGAGGTCAGAATTGGAACTCTGGCTCTTTTGCCTCTCCTGTGTTCCTCAGTTACTTCCCGGATCTGGCCATGCCTTGTACTTTGATCGAAATTATTTCTGTCCCTCAAATTCCTTAAGTAAATCTCTCCTTCAAAAATTTATTTCAGTCAGGTGCAGTAGTGCTGGCTGTAATCCCAATGACAGGAGGCTGAGGCAGGAGGATCACAAGTTCAAAGCCAGCCTCAGCAATTTAGCAAAGCACTAGGAAACTTAATGAGACCCTGTCTCAACACAAAATGTAAAACAGGGCTGGGAGTGTGGTTCAGTAGTTAAGTGCCCCTGGGTTTAATCCCTGGTACAACTTCCCCTCCCAAAAAAAGACAAAAAAACTTATTTTAGACATGAGAGGAATTACTGTCATTATGTATATAACAATGAACCAGTATTTTAAGATAGACTGGCCACCAACATTTACTTTCTTCCAAAAAGTAAACAAATATAGAATTGTTTTCAATTCATTAATGTTAAAATATATAAAAAAAATTAAGTCACAGTAGTCTAGCTTCCTCTTTTTAGAAAAAACACCTAAAGAAAGCTTATGTTATTTTTGTATGAAATGTTACTATTCAAATACTTTTATTTTTAGCTACTTAAATTCCAGTTGAATCAATTATTTGCATGTCTAGGAAAATAATTTTAACACTGATTTCAATTTAATGTTTTGGGGAAAAATAATCACCAGAAGTTTCTTGAAAGGTAATTTCTGTATGACTAGTGGCCTCCACAGTTGAAATTTTCTTTGAAAGTGTCTAATTAAATACCTCTTCAAACTTTTGCAATAAGAATAGATTTGAGGAGGGGCTGGAGCAATGGCTCAGCAGTTACGGCACTGGCCCAGCATGTGCGAGTACATGGGTTCAAACCCCAGCACCCACGTACACAAGTAAGTGTCAGAGCAATGAAAGCCATGTGAAAAAAAAGCAATAAAAATTGATTCTTTCCATCTGTCTGTCTGTCTCTCTCTCTGTGTCTGTCCTTCTCTCTCTAAAAAAAAAAAAAAAAAAAAAATGAGGGATTTGTTTTCTTCCAGAAAAGTAATTCCTTAGAAAACATTTACTTAACATTTCAAGTTATATATACATTATGTAAAGCACCTGAAATTCATAAATTTAATTTTTCTTTCAACCTACTGATTAGCTGAGCCAGACACTATGTGGAGTAATATATTAGACTCACTGTGTGTGTATCACAAAGCAAAAGTAAAAGAGTTTCTCTCCTCAAATTTACTCATGAAGAGAGGAACAGAAAAACTTACTTTAAGTTATAATGCTATCATGAAGCACAGCAATGTAACTGGAACACACTGGAGGGGCAGCTATGGAGCGCTGACTCCATTCAGCCGTAGCCCAAGCTTCCCATGGGTTGCTGAGCCTCATCTCCAGGATTGATTTAGCAGATGAAGCAAGTGGAGAACAAGTGAAAATATTCTAGCCACAAGGTACAGCACAGGCAAACATGATATAGGATCAAAGCTACACACAGACCTATATGGCTGGGTCTTAAGTTTAGAGAAACAGGTCAGTAAGGACTAGAGACAAGACAAAAAAAAAGAAAAATTTCAGACGCCATACTAATATCAATAGGTGGCCAATACAAAGTTAGTGCTCATTTGACTATTGGGGAAATACTAAAACATTTTTGTGATTATGTTAAAAAAAGTGGAAGACATAGTAAAATTGAGTGATGTTAAAAAATATTTCACGGGGGGCACTCCTGGAGATAATTGCAATATCCAGAATATTTACACATTTTATACACATTTTATATTATTTTGTTAAAATCGTGTAAGGTTGTTCAAAAAATAATAAAAAAAAATATTTCACTAGGCACACTAGGCAGGAGGTATGCCAGCAGTATATCTTTAGGCCATCATGATCTCAATGCTATTTTGCTTAGTATGCTTGCCCAAGAAGGAGCAAGTGAGCACCACCCACTCCTCTTGTTTATATCATACTAGCATGGGTCAGTTCTACAGAAGGAATTGTTCTATTCAACAAGAAATCACTCGAAGACATACCTAGCTCCTATCCACTTCCTATCTTACCAATTTCAGAAAAGACTGGTGAAAAAGTTTTGAAGAAAGGATCACTAAGCCAAAATTAGGCCCGTCAGATTTTAAACAAAATTAAGTGAGCAAGGTATGGTTTTATCTTTCCAATTTTTTAAAGCTCTTTCGCTCGTGTCTGCACGCTTGTGCGCTCTCTCTCTCTCTCTCTCCCTCTCTCTCTCTCTCTCCTTCCCCAGTTTTGGGTCCAGGGTTGACTTTCCAAATGGACCAAATATAACAGTATTTGAAGTCATGCCTAAAATTGGACACAAACTACAAATTCCTTCTTTACCTGGGCTCTCCCTGATAAAAACTCTATTTACTGAGTAAAGTTGCTTCTTTAAAATTGCATCTAAAAAGTATCAAATACTAGAGGATTAAATTTCTATGCTCTACTAGAAATGCAGCTGCTTCTATCCCCAGTTGTCATCAAACTCTCACCTACTCTTTATTTTCCAACGCCTGTACCTCAGTGTATTCTTATTAAAAATATTTCCAAAGCAAGCAACAATTTTTTTCCTGGATGCCTGGTTTATACAAAGAAGTGTCACCTGTAGTTTTCTTTTCTTTTCTGTTTTTTTTAAGAGAGTGGGACAGTAGGAGTGAAAGAGAGAATAACTTTTATTTAGTTTTTCATGTGACTTTCCCTGCTGCAACACTTCTTGCATGTGAGGTGCTGGGGTTTGAACCTGTGTCCTCATGCATGCCAGGCAAGCACCATAACCTCTGAGCCACCGCTTCAGCCCTCATGTTAATTTCCTAATGCAGCAAAGAAATTAAATGCAGTCTATTCCCCTTCCATGTCCTTTCTCTTTGGGAGTGGAAAGTGACATGCATTTGTTTCTCCAGTCCCCTTCTTCCTGCTGGCTAAGGAAGGACAGATAAATGAACAGTATTGTAAAGAGACCCTGAAGTTCCTCTAAATAAAATAGGGTTTCTTGTTTATCCATTTAGTAACAATCAGGGCCCACATGTCCTGGGTGCCCTCTGCTACAAGGTTTATGTGTTAGGAGTTGGGCATAGACACAAATGAGTATCAAGGTGCACCCTTTCTCCACTATGATGGTTACCCTAGTGCAAATGACTGACAGATGAACCTAAAGTCCTAGGGACAGTGTTCAGATGGTATAACTACCTTCCTTAACAGCAGGAAACAACCCATTCACCATCTGAAAGCTACAGTTTGAATGTTCATGAAGACAGAAGAATGCAGAATCCCAGCTTCTTGCTCCCAGCCCTTCATTTTTAAATACACAGAGTCTGAAACAAAAGACATTCTTCTCAGATGCCCACCAAAATCAATCAGAAAGCATTAAGCCAATTATAGAAAGAAATAACCACCAGTATCTATTTTCAATTGCATAATAAAGGCACCATCAAACATACCAATGAGAGTAGCTACTATGAAGTGGGTATGAATTATGAAGTGCTTCAAAGATATTATTTCTAATCAAAAGCAAAGCAAAACTTTACAAGATGAGAATTTTTTCATCATTTTCAGATGCAGAAACTAAGGCTCAGTGACTATGTGACATTTCTGGGTCACAGCTAAGTGAATTCAACAAGATTGAAACCTATGTTTATCCAGCTTCAAAGCACACACACATGCTCACACACACATACACACTCTCACACTCACACATACACATGCTCACACACATTCTCACACACACATACTCACAAGTATAGACTGACAGAAACAAAGGAAGGAGGTGTTGAGAGAAGTCTTTTACTGGAAGATGCAAGAAAGTAAGCAACAAGATAGCTACATGTGGAAAAAGATGAAAAGTACAAGTCTGACTCTTCATTTAGGTATCCAGTTAATCAATAACAATATCCATGCGTGTGCAATATTTTCAAAATTCTGCCTTAGGTTCCTTGTATAAAATAAACAACAACTCTCCTAGACCATGAAAAGTGAACAGTTTAATTTATAATAAATAAATGTTAATTTTTTGAGTCTGTGGGCTAACAGAAATAAAATTTTGTGGGCTTATGGGGGAGTAACAATAACTCTGAAACAACAGGGCAAGATTTTACCAAACATATGCATTTTGACATATTCACACATAACCCGACCTTTTAAAACAAGAGTGAAAAGATATCACAAAAGCAGAAAGCATACATAGGACACATTTAGCATGGACATGAGGCCACCCTGATTCATGATCTTATTACTCCACGCCTGTTTCTGTGCAGTGATCTTTTACCCAACTTGGTCTTTAGCCCTATTCTGCTCCAATTACTCCACAATCCATTGCCACCATTCTTAAAGCAATACCTTCACTACTTTACTTCCTGTTCAAGATCTTATTTGCAAAACAATCTCAAATACTTTTTTGTGTTGTGAAAATACCACCAAAATGTGACCTCACCTAAAATCCCTCATCTTCATTTTCTATTTCTACTAATGCAAATATCTTCCTTTCCTCCTTATTTTCAACTGCTCTCTAAGTGCTGAATCCTTCCTTTTAAATTTTAAAACTTCAAAGATGACAACAGTTGCTAATCATAAACAAAACAAAAAGAATTTTCTTTTAACTTTAAATTTCAGGTAATATCATTTCATTAAGGAAACAACGCTCACAGGTGGGATTTGGGGAAGTAAATGGATTATGAGGATTCTGTTTCCACCAGTGGATTAATTATTTGATGGTATTATTGGTATGTAGTGGAAATTTTAGAACTGAGGCCTAGTTGGAAGATATAGGTCACAGGAGGTATGCCCTAGAAGATTGTTTCTTATCCCCAGACTCTCTTTCCTTCCTGGCTGTTATGAGCTGAGCAGGTTTTCTCTGCCATGTCCTTCTGCTACGATGCCTGTCCCACCACAGACCTAAAGCAATAAAGCAGTTGACTATGAAACCATATACTAAAATAGCTAAAATAAAGCTTCCTCCTTCAAGTTGCTCACACCAGGTATTTTTTTCACATTGACAAAATACTGACTACCACAAGTAGGAAGCTCTTCTCTGGCAGAGAGAAGATTGATACTGGAGAGAATGGAGATTAGATGGTGAACGGAAGGTGAAAACATTTAAGTAATACCCCTCCTTCCATTCCATCAAAGCAGGGAGGTGTTTCAGAAAAAAATAACAAATTTGGTTATTTTTATTATTCACTCCCAGGAAAGTGAATGATATGATCAAACTTTTATGTCCAGAGGAAAAAAGCTGGAACAGACATTGCTGAACAGAATTAAAAATAAAAAGGAAATAGGGTCCCAGTTTCAACATGTGCAATGTAATTTTCTAGACATCTTAGGGGTCTGAACACTTAAGAAGTCTTTCAAAGGATAGAAGGAACAAATAACAAAGGTTGTGAGTGAGTGAAGTGGATTTATAGGCTGAAATTTGTGCAGAATTCTTCAGTGTCTAGAGGCTTTCTCCCCTTTTCTACCCTTTTAAGTTCAGTATATATTTCAAATAATAGTTTCTGTAGTTAATCCAGTTCATGAAGTTTTGTGGCATAAGATTACAGGATCAGGCAATCCAGCAATATTCCATAATGCTCCAGGATACCATATATAAATAACATGTATTATCTAAGAATATTCACAGCTTGGTTTAAGGCCAATGATTACATTTTCTAATGAAATATTCTGATTTAATGTCTAGAGAGATATTGGATTATATTGAAAAATAGAAATACATCTTTCTCTCCCTTTTGAAGTGTGAAAGTTTAAACTTCCAATTTACCTGCTATTTAAGGGAAAACTAAGGTTGTGAATATTTATTAAATAACTGCAGTTAACATTTTAAGCATGAAATTCAAAATCAATGGCATGTGCAGGAAAGAGTTAAGCAAATGCCAAAACATTCAGATAAAAAAAGGGAGAGAACACTACCTCCAAAAAATGGAGAAAGAAATATAGAGAGAGACAGGTAAAGATTAGGAAAACAGAAGATTAAGAATAAGACAAGAGAGAATTTGTGAAGGTTTTCACTTCCGCAGCACAAATGTTAAATTAGAATGATACAGAGACAATTATCTGTGGTATCTGTGCAAGGATTACACACAAATTTATGAAGTGTTTCGAATTTTTATGAAAGAATATCAGAGTTTGAAAATAAGTCTTATGAAATAAAGAAAAAAGACAAGAATGGAAAGAACATACAAGATCTCTGGGACAGCATATAAAGACCAAATCTCTGCATAACTGTCATACCTGAGGAAGAAGAAATACAGACTAAAAGCATAGAAAACCTATTCAGTAAAATAATTGCAAAAAAATCCCCAAATCTTGAGAAAGACATGGATATCCAGACACAGGAGACATTTAGAACCCCAAGTAGGCAAGACCAGCAAAGAACCTTTTCCACAACATATAAAGTCAAAATATCAAAAGTATCAGACAATGAAATACCATTAAGATCTGCAAGAGAGAAGCAAATAGTTATATTTAAAGGCAAACCCATTAGGCTACTAGCAGATTTCTCAGCAGAAACTTCAAAGCCCAAGAGACTCTGTAATGATATATTTCAAGTACCAAAAGAAAATAACTGTCAATCAATATTGCTATACCCAGCATGACTATCCTTCATAATCAAAGAAGAAATAAAGGTCTTCTAAGATAGCATAAACTAAGGGAATTCATGATTCCTAAGCCAGTATTGGAGAAGATACTTAAGGAAATTACACCTAGAAGACGAAGAAAAAAAATAATTATGAGAGCATGTGAAAGAGTAATTCTCATCAGAAGAGTAAATTCACAAATGAGAAATATGAAAAAAAATCAAACTTTATCAATATAGCAAAGCAGCAAACTTCTAAAATGAATGAGAAGAATAAATGTGGACTATTAAAAACAATCAAAAGAAAAACAACAAAATGTCAGGAATTAAATGCATACCTTTCAATAACAATCCTCAATGTAAAAGTTCTCAATTATCTAATTCAAAGATTCAGAATGGCTGAATAGACTAACAAGTAAGAGCCAACAATATACTGCCTACAAGAAACTTGGCTCACCTAAAAAGATATGCACATACTAAAAATGAAAGAATAGAAAATAACATTCCAAGCAAATGAAATCTGAAAAAAGCAAGAGTAAGCTATATTTATATCTGACAAAAATAGACTTTAAGATAAAATCACAAGAGAAAAAAGAATATCACTATATATCAAACAGGGAAACAATTCATCAAGAAGATATAGTTATTAAAAATGAATATGTACCAAATGTCATATCACCCAATTTTATAAAAGAAACACTACTAGACATTGAAACAGAGATGATCCTCAATACAATAAAGGTGAGTGACTCCAATACCCTACTTTCTCCAATAGATAGATCATTCAGACAAAAAAATCAACAAAGAAACATCAGAGTTAAATTATACCACAGATCCATTGGAGATAACAGACATCTACTCAATATTTCATCTGACAGCTACAAGATACAAATTCTTCTTATTAATACATGGAACATATTCCAAAATAGACTATTAGAGCATAAAGCAAATCTTAACAAATTTAAAAGAACTACCATAATTTCTTGCATCTTATCTGATAATAATGGAATGAAACTAGAAACCAATAGCAAGAGAAACTGCAGAAATTATAGAAAATCATGGAGAATGAAAGGCACACTATTAAATGAACAGTGTGTCACTGAAGAAATCAGAGGGAAAAATTTTAAAATTCCTCACACTAAACACAAATGGAAACAGAACATGTTAGAACTTGTAGGATACAGAAAAAGCAATATTAATATGAAAGTCTATAGCAATAAATATCTCCACAAAACCTAGAAAGATCTCAAATAAATAACTCAGTAATGTATATCAAGTTTTTAGAAAAATAAAAACCAAATCCAAAATCAGTAGAAGAAAAAATAATAAAGATCAGCAGAAATAAATGAAATAGAGATAAAGAACAGCACAGAGGACCAATGAAACAGAGAAAATTCTTCAAAAAGATAAACAAAAATGACAAACTTTTAGCTAAACTAACCAAAAGAGATGATTCAAATAAATAAAATTATAAATGAAGATGGAAGACATTACAGTAGAATCCAATGAAATTCAGTGGTTCATTAGGGAATATTTTTAAAAAGCTATAAAACAATAATTTGAAAATACTAGAAGAAATGGACAAATTTATGCACATATATGCCTAGCAAATTGCACCAAAATGATAGAAAATGCCTATACATATCTTAGCAAGTAGTGATATTGAAGTAGGAATAAAATATCTCCAAAGAAAGAAGAGCTCAGGACCAAATAGGTGCACTGCTGAATTATACCTTATTTTTTTTATTTGTTCAAGATAGTCTCACATATTGGAGGGAATTGTTGTTACAAATTCATTCATTCATAGATATTGGCATACTTAGAAGAGCTAAAACTAATGCTTCTCAAACAATTTCATAAAATAAAAATGGAAAGAACCCTTCTAAACTCTTTCTACAAAAATCTAGTATTACCCTGTAAGCAAAACCTGATGTGGACATCACAAAAAATGAATCTACAAAATGTTATTATCCTTGACAATCAAAGATGAAAAATACTCAATAAAATACTTGTCACAAATTAAATAGCACATTAAAAAGATCATATACTATGATCAAGTTGGTTTCACTTCAGCAATGCAAGGATGATTTAGCATAACCAAACCTACCAATATTTTAATGTTGATTTTATATGCTAACACTATATGAATTTTGGTGGAATCTTCAAGATTTTTCATGTATAGAATCATATTGTCAGCAAACAAGGATAAATTGACTTTTTCATTTACTATGTGCATGCATTGTATTTCTTTCTCTTACCTAATTTCTTTGGTAAAAATTTCAAGTACTGTATGGAGTAAGAATGGCAAGAGTAGACATGCTTGTCTTGATCCTAATATACAAATGCTGTCAGTTTTTACCCATTCAGTATGATACTGGCTATGCGGTTTGTCATAGGATAGCCACTATGGAACCATAATAGTGGTTCCTCAAACAACAAAGCCAAAACTATGATATGATCCAGCCTGTGTATATATCAGAAACAAATGAAGTCAACACATAAAATAGATACCTGCATACCTATGATTATTGTGGTACTATTCACAGTTGCCAAGATATGGTATCAGTCTAGGTGTCCTTCAGCAGATAAAAAATATGGAATATATTATACAAGATGGATATGATTCAGCCATAAACAAAATGAAATCTTGTCAATTGCAGGAGAATGGGTAGACTGCAGGACATCATGTTAGGCAAAATAAGCCAGACATAGGAAGACAAGTACCATAGGCTTTCTCTCATGTGTACATACTAACATTATATAACATAACGTAACGTAACATAATGTAACATAACATAACATAACATAGCATAACATAACATAACAGAGCATAACATAGCATAACATAACCTGAAGTTAGAAGAGGAATTACTGGAAACTAGAAAGGGGCCAGAGAGTGTGAGGAGAAAGAAGAGGGCAAGAGAAGATAAAAAGGAGTCTGTGTATGATTAACGCAAGATTTATGATATATGGAAATGTCACGGTAAAACCCAATAATTTGTACAAATTATACAAAATCATAAAAGAAGAAGAGCACGAAGATCAAGGTTAAAGGAGGGAATTCTGGGAAGTCACGTTCAAGGTAGGGGTGGGGCAGGGACCTGTGTCACTAGGTTAGTCAAACTGTCATTTGGAGTAAGTGACTCACAGAATCATCATTCACTGTCTCCCTTTCTCTCTCTCTTTGAAATGCTAATTAAATAAAGTCTAATATTGATAGCTAGTCCAGGAAGCACAAGATGATTTCAATAGAAAACTGAAGGCAAAATTATGAGAAAGAGAGAGACAGAGATGGAAACAGAGAGACCTTCAGCCTCTTCTCCTACTACCCCCGTTGTAATTTTCTGCCCTTCTCTTCCCTTGTTTGACACAACTACCTTCTCTCTGACTTCTTTCCTGACTTTGTCTTGCTTTCAGCTGGCTGATAACATAATCCAGAAATATTTCTAAATTAAAGTAAAGGATACCTAAAGTGTACTGCTTCTCAGTATCAGGTATTTTTTGTTTGTCTTAAGAAGAGGTCTTTTAATGCATTCAGTAAGTTGAAGCATCATATGCATCAGGTCTGGGACACAGAATAGACCAAATAAGTCACTAATCTCTGAAAGACGAGTGCAGCATGCAAACAAACAAACAAACAAAACAGTGCTAGTATGGCGGGATGAACAAAGCGAGCCTGGTCCTGGCAGTTCACAGCAGGAAATATTGGAAGCAAGATAATTTAGAAAATATGAAAAGAATGAGAGTAGCATGTTCACTGCTCCATTCTGCTAATGCTGTCTTGTAGGACACCTTCTTCTGGAATTGTCACCTGGTGTTTCTGCTTTACTTTTGCACTGTTGGAATTAAAGTAACAACCTAAGCATAGAAGGCATAGTAGTCACCATCCACTAATTAGAAGGCTGTGACACTCACTTTACTTCATAAAAAATGGTGTTTGGTATCAAGGGAAGGAGAGAAGGAAGGAAGAGACAGAGGACTGCAAAATAGATTGCTTACTTAGAATTAAAATAATGCAATGGCATTAAAAACTTATAATCTATCCTGAATAAAATACAGTATATTTGCATGTAAAAAGATTTGATTAGACATCTTCCCCTTGTAAAACTACCTTAAATGTTTTCACATACTGCCAAATGAAATTTATATAGTGTCCTAAGGATTTTCACCAGTACAGCATCTTAAGGCATAATTTCCAACTCATTATAAAAGGGGTGCTATATATATATCATATGCATATTATATACAAAAACACACCTATATATATAAACACACATAAATATTTTGCATATATGTATATATAAACCTCATACTTAAAAATTCATATACTATATATGTGTCTTGGGATTATAATTTGAAATATTTAGGTCTCCCATCAAGAAAGCTACACTGACACTGGCATTATCTCTACTACTTCATCATCCTGCCAATCTTGCATCATTGAGTATGTCTCAGAATAGATTATTAAATATTGATATTAGTAATAATACAAGATAAGCACTTTGTGTGCATTACTTCAATTCTCAGATCAGTTTTACTAGGTGAGCACTATTTTAACAAGTGGTGCTTACTCAAGATAACAGTTAGTTGATAGTGAGATCATGTTTGCATGTAGATCAGATAGGCCTCAGCCCTGAATCTGAACTATATTCTAATTAACCACATTATCATCTGCATCAGTACTTCAAACTGTTCAATGGGAGCCCCAGGTCTTTAAGGAAGTATATCCAGGGCCGTCATAGAGGAGCGGAAAGTTGGATGAGTCATGGAGAAATAATCATTATACAAAAAACAAACAACTTTGCTTATGTACAATCTAAAAGTTGAAGTCGAAATTATAAATTAACTTGAGATAATATTTCTACTCTTAGGAAAAATATAATTTTGAGAACCACTGATCTAGATTTTTAAAAGTTGATGTTTTATTCCATGATAAGTCTGAATTATTGAAGAGCAGTGAGCATCTGAACCATATGGGGTTCATCAAGAGCTAAAGAGCAAGGGAAAAATAACACACAATTCCACCTCCGCATTAATAGAAAATGAACCTTCCCAGGCGGCTGATCAATAATTAAAAATGAAAACAATAAGTGCTCTCTAATTTACTTGCAGGACGCAGCCCAATTCCGGAATAATAGAGGGGGAAAAATACCACACCCACACACATACGCACATAAAAATGAGTATACGGGTCGAAGAAATATTACATTTTCTTTCTAAGTTAAGAATTCAAAAAAATGTCAATTAAAAACACATAAAACTTATTTTAAATTTTGGGTGCGCTGCATCAAATTTTCATCAATGGGAGCTAGCTTTCCTTCCAACAAAGCCATGTTTATTGACTGTGAATCACTTTCCTTTCTGGACCATGTCTCCCTGCCCCCTCACTCTTTCCATGGTCCCTCTCTGCATAGGAATGCCAGATAAGAGTGAAAAGAAAGAAAGGGAATATTAATTCCTTTTTCATTAGCCTGTGAAGAGAGTGCTATATTCTCACCTACAATTTTCTAGCCGATTATTTTAGTCTATTTACTCTAAATACCTGTGAATATAGTGTTTGGCATCAGAAGTTCAGGTTTGAATATCAAACATGTGATTATACTTGACTATGTCACTTAATCCCTCAAAGTCCTCTGAAATTAGGGTTAATAATTTGTGATGAGCAACAGAAAGGAAATTGCTTGAGAGTAGTTTTGTATAATAAGCAAATATTATGTATTATTGTGATCACTGGGAGAGAAACTTGAAAGCAGTCATTTCAAATTTAAGATTATCTGAAATCAATTCTGCTTTGCACAACTAGAATTTCTTTAAATTTAAATTAAGTGGTGGAGTACACATCCTTGAGCACTCCAAGGACTTTGTAATATTTACAGCTCTCCATTCTCTTTGTTATTTTTATGTTCACTTAATTTTGTTTCATTAAATGCAATTTTTTAAATTGTATGAACTCAAATCTATGTTAAATTAAATATTTAAAGTGCTATATGATTTCATGCCTAGCTATAAGGAACTTGATTCATTATATTACAATTAAGAAATTCGGTCAACAGTTCTTATTACTATACTAATTATGACATATTTAACATCAAAAAGTAAAGTAACAGTCACAAATTTTGTATGTGAATCAATGTTGAGGTTACCTATTTTATCTTAACAAAGAAAAATCAGAAGACTTTAGATCATAAATCTAAACCACTTTTTAAAACAATGATAAAATGGAAAAAAGTTTGCTGTATAATATTTGTAATATAAATCATATTTATCTCAAAATATTTCTGCCTAAACCCTATTGCATTAAATTGTATTCTACCAACTTAAAGCACACATCTATCTGATTATATTTTTAAATTTTGCAGGATTATAATACCAAAAAGAGACGTTTGTAAAAGCTAACAGGTAAAACAAGGACCAATAATTTGAACATGTACTTTTACCGTTACATCGGGCACAAATATTGGTTACTCAAATTTGCTTACTCAAAATAAATATTGGTTTGAAGCTGTGAAAAGTGAAAAGTAAGTTTCTTGAGCCATGTATTGTAGATGAGTCCTTTGCAGGCGTGTGTTATGACTAACAGGTGAAGCACACACCCTTCCTCACGAGGCCATTTGCCAAACCTATTTCGTTGGTTTGTTCAGTGAAGTGAAGAACATAGATTTGTGTTAAGGGGATATACTCCCATTTGTTTTGCTTTGTAACCAAGTCTGAAATAAATCTTACAGAAATTGGAATGGAGTTCCTGGAAATAAAAATCACAGAAACTACTTAGGAAGCACACACTCTATGCCAGGCACAATGCTGAGTATCTTATACAAATACCAATAATAGCAAACTCATAATAGCCATTAGTCCTAAGTACTGTTTCATATACTAACTGGTGGGATTCTCATAACCACCCTCTGGATAAAGTGCTTTTACTAACTCCACTTAACAGATTGCAGAAGAAAACAAAGAAATTGAATCCATTTTCTCTCTTACCACAGTAGAACTGGGATGTACACCAGATGATCTGACACTAAGACTGAGAATTGGATTTTGAAGCTGTACTGGATGCTATAGTCTTACCTAAGGAGAGCTACATGGAATAAAAGAGTTCATGATACACAGTGCTATCTAGATCTAGAAAAGCACCTTTGACATTATCACCAAACTCTATTCTGAGTGGGACTTTGAATCCTGCTAAATCTTCAGTGTGGTAATCTAAACTGGCACCAGGGACAGTAAGAAGGCAAGGTATTTTTTTCTTCCCTTTGCTGTCTATATATCTTAAATGTTGCCTCTGTGCAATTGTGTTACTTGAAAATATTTATTTTAATAAAATCTCAGATTTCTACTCTATGGGCTGATAAGACCTCTAAAAAGATCAAGGTTTTAGCTTACTTGGCACCATTTCAAACTTTACTTCTTTTTATGTACTTTTACAATGGATCTTCCTTCCTATACTAATTCTACTTTAAAATCACATAGCTTTCTTACGCATTGTTTTTCAGACATTCATTATATCATATCCTCCTTGAAATACTCTTAGTTTATAAATATTGTCTCAAAGTCTATTTTACTTTAATTTGGTGATTTCTAATGTTCTTGAGCCAAATTTTAAAAGCTACCATATTGCAGCCACTTGACTCCAATTAGAAAGACAAAGATGTAAAGGACCACAATGCTCTTTTAAAGAAAAGTTATAGGTATAAATGGCTAAGAGAGACATAAATCTCATCCTTACCATGTGAAATCCAAAATGAGGTACATATGGAACTTTATTGTATAAAATATTTTTAAATATATCTAGTTTACATACATAATATTTTGGCTCAGTAATCATGTTTATAATTTGAGAGTAAAGACTAAATATTAGATTTGCCTGCATTTTTCACAATGATGGGGTATGCAATAAATGTTTGTCATGATTCTAAGTGATATTAGGATATTAATATGCTGCATTTTTATAACTTTCTATTAATAGGTAATACACTAAACTTACCTCTATATTAAAAGTTTAATTATTTAAAATGAAAAGGAAAATTCATAGTTCTTTTCTTCTCTCTACCATCTATTGGAAAAAAAATATTATCAGATTCTGTCTTACCACTGAGGGCAAGTATTATATCCTTATTCATAATTTCATCATTTGTGGAACCTAGAAAGTTCTTTACACAAATTATGTGCCAAATAAATTATGTAAAATAAATGTACAAATTTACCTGGTTGGTGTAGCTTCCCTGGAAAGAAACTGGAACAATAGATTTCAGGTCACAAGGACAGATTCTAACTTAATGCAAGACCTTCCCAAGTGTTAAAGTGAGTCAACAGTGAAATGGCTGCCTGGGGGCAGAGTGAGCGTTCATCATCACACAGAGTCTGGTGATGAGCCACCAGGGTGGTAATGCAGGTTGATGGCTACCTGATTAGATTAGGGGTGAACACAATGACCTCTGAAGAAGTTCCAACTTCAAGATATTTTCATACTATATTTATATTTTTGGAGAAATTTTAAAAATGTTTTGGCAAAAAACCTAATTAAGTACCATTGAAAAATAGTGTTTATCTACTCTATAGACAGGAAGAAATAGGGGGTATCTCAATCCCTGACCTGAAATTATACTACAGAGCCGCAGTAGTAAAAACAGCTTGGTATTGGTATCAAAACAGAACCGAAGATCAGTGGAACAGAATAGAAGATTCTGAGACAAACCCCCAATTCTTTAACTATTTGATATTTGATAAAGGGTGCAAAAGCATAGTGTGGAAGAAAGGTAGCCTGTTCAACAAATGGTGCTGGACAAACTGGACAGCCATATGTAGACAACTGAAGCTGGATCTTTTTCTTTCACCCTGCCCAAAAATTAAATCAAAATGGATCAAAGACCTGGATATTAAACCAACAACTTTAAACTTACTAGAAAAAGAAGTAGGGTCATCACTACACCATATAGGAGTTGGCAGCTACTCCCTTAGCAAAACTCCCATGGCTCATGCTGTAAAATCAAGAATAAATGCATGGGATGCAATTAAACTAAAAAGCTTTTGCACAGCTAAAGATCTAGTCAAGAGCATCAAGAGAGAACCTACAGAATGGGAGAAAACCTTTGACTGCTACACCTCGGACAGAGGGCTAATATCCAGGGCACTAAAGAAACTAAAGTCCAAACTCACAAATACTCCAATCAATAAATGGGCTAAAGAACTCAAAAGGAAGTTCTCTCCAGTGGAAGTCCAGAAAGCCCATAAATATATGAGAAAATGCTCTACATCATTAGCTATAAGGAAAATGCAAATCAAAACTTCAATGAGATACCACCTCACTGCTGTTAGAGTGGCAAAAATGAAGAATACAAACAATGACAGATGCTGGAGGGGCTGTGGGAAAAGAGGAACACTGTCACACTGCTGGTGTAACACTGCTGGTGTAACACTGCAAACTGGTTCAACCACTATGGAAAGCAGTGTGGATAATCCTCAAAAAATTAAAGATGGAACCACCTTACGACCCAGCTATCCCACTCCTGGGGATTTTCCCAAAAGAGTTAGAATCAGCGTATTATAGTGATGGGGCTTCCTCAATGTTTATAGCAGCTCAATTTACTATAGCTAGACTATGGAACCAACCCAGATGCCCCTCACTCGACGAGTGGATACAAAAATTTTGGTACATATATACAAACTTTGGTACATATGTACAATGGAATACTACTCGGCCTTTAGAGAAGATGATATTATGGCTTTTGATATCAAATGGATGGAGATGGAAAGAATTATGCTAAGTGAAGTATCCCAATCTCAGAGACTCAAGGGCTGAATGGTTTCTCTCATCTGTGGAAGCTAGAATACATGGGGAAGCAGTAGGTTAAAAGGTTAACCTAACAATAACTTCAAATTGTATGATTCTCAGCGTAATAGGGGGATGGCTCCCTAGGATACTTGGAGGTATAGGGAGGGGGAGGGAGGGGTGGCAGAGGTTATTTGAAGAACTCTTATGATACTGGAGAGTGGGAATATAGGGGAACCATCTCAGAAGCAGATGTTATTCCTCCACGAGTTACCCATTTAACGCAAGAGTTCTTCTGGGCGAAACTGCAACAGGTGAAACCCAAGGTGGTCATCCATGGTTTGGCATTACCCCTGGATAACTATGTATGTATACATTGGTTATTGATGGTTTGCTAATGTTTCCCTCTCATTTGTATCTCTATATACTCTTAATTAAAAAAAACAGTGTTTGTCTATTATTGTAACTATTGTTGAATATTTTTCTATCCTCTAGGAAGTTTTGCCAGTATAAGCAACTATACTTCACATTAATGGAGGGTACTTGTACGGAGAGTCTCTCTAAGTGGAGTATACGAAAGGGCATGAGCATGAGCAGTTAGTGGGCAGGCAGCCCAAGCGATAAAAATAAACTCAGCTGAAATTATTCACATGGCAAACGATCAAAATAGGTATAACTAAGATCTTCCATATATAAGAGCTTTCTCGTTTTTCTCATGGACTTTTTTCTTCCAGAATTCAATTCTTCAGTTAAGTGCACACAACATATACTTATGAAGAGTAATAGAAGAACGGAACACAGTAACTTAGATTAGGAGACAAAACTCCACACAGTGCCCTACTTAGCCCTATCCAATACTTATCCTTTATTCCTAAGTCTTTATCACATAATCAGCATTATCATGTTTATGTTCTCATTACTCTTCTTATTGCATAACTAGTGATTATTCTGATGTTGGTTCCTGCTTACATGTTTCTTTTCTTCCTCAGATGGATAAATCTTTTTTGAATGTCTTCCTCTGAATTCAATGGAATGTTGATGCTAGCTATTTCTCCACCTGGAATTCCCTCTCCTGCTCTCAGATTGTCTGAATTCTTCCATCACGATTGCTGGTATATAGAATCTTTCACTAATTCTGCAGCCCTCGTCAATAACTTCCTTCTCTAAACTGTTTATTGTTTCTACTACTAATTGTACTAACTGGAGCTGAGCATATGCCACCTTGTCCTTGGCAACACTTTTCCTGTCTTAGCCAAAAAGTGTTTCTTTCCCTGGAGAGAGAATTTTCAAATATTGTGAACTCCTGATAAGCTTATTTGTCTTCCTCAGTGAATAGGAACCTGGAAGAACCCCAAAACACTGCTCCATCATCTGGTATGAGAACCAAAAATGTTTTAGTAGGCAGAAGATAACGTCTGATCACCACACAGTCTAATCACAGCAAACTGGAGTACACCTGAGTTAACCACCTTTAGTCCCACCAGATGAAAGAAGGAGGATGGATGAAAAAGCCTTGGGACAACTTGTACAATAGCAAAGTCAGAGGTTATCAGGAGCTCTCCAAGGTACCAATGAACAATCGCCACTTAGTCTCTCCACCCAGTTGTAAAAGGCCTATTTCTTGGTGCTCTTCCAATAACAATGTATACTTGGAATCATATTTTCCTGACTATCATGATGCCAGGCACCTGTTTTAATCAGAATCTGTACCTGGTATATTCTTGCAACTGGCCCAGCCACACTATTGACCAGACACAAAATTTCCTGGCCAGGTTTCAAATAGACATTTAAAAAATACATATATAATCTTCCCAACATTAACGAACACTCTTGAAAGGGAAAGTGTACCTCTATATGTTGGTAATTATTTGTTGATAATGATTGTTTTTCTTTGACTTTAATGTACATAGGCTAGTACAGGTCTCAATCATGAGTGACCAGCCAGTGAATTCTTATTAACTTGACTGACCTATACTGAAGAATGAAAACCTAAGGCTTGAATAATGCCCACAAATGAACCGGAGAAGTACATTCAACTCCTGCATGTCTCTAAGTGCATCATTCACTTAAGTAGCTCTCCCAAAGTGGACCTGGATAGGCTTCCAGTTTGGATTTGGGTTATGACTTTACAAAGGATTAAACAAAGTGTAGTGAAAATATCTAATTGTCTGTGTTTCTGAACACAAAGGAAGTGCCATATAATATTGGCTTGCAGAGACTGTGAAAATAATCTGTTGGAAATAATATTCTAAAAATTATATGATCCTATAAATTTGCATAGGACATTTAAATAACTTTATATGACCTGAAAACATATTTTTAAAATTGCTTTTGAAGTTAATTAGGCTTTGGTTTCATAATTAATGATTTCTAGGCTAGAAAAACCACGAATATATTTAGTTTTTACTGCAATGATATCAAAATAAAATATGCAGTCGCCTAATAGCCCCAGGCAGTGCCACTGAAAGTTTTTACCAATATTAGATAGGTCATCAAAACTATATGTCATCATATAGGATGCATTTAAATGTAAAAACTGTAAGCAAAAGCTCAAATTATTAATTTAAGATTATAACTAGTCCCAAGAACAGCAAAAGTTAAGACATGTTTTTTCAGTTTTATAGGTGGTTTTATCATTCTAACATGAAATTACAGTAATTTCCACAACCCACAGCATTTTGTCTTCAGATCAAAGTCTGTATCACAAAATCTTTTGTTATAAAACACATTTATTATCTGCCCAACACACAGTGGGTCTTCAATTGATATTGGTTGGACAAATATATAACAATCATATTCTACTAATTTATGATGGGTCCACAGACACTTTTATAAAATGATAGTATTTTCAGTCTGATTATCTATTTATTTCCAAACCTTGCCCTTAAGTTGACTTATTTGAAAGATCAAGCTACTTATGTCACTGCCAGTTTTTAGGTGCTTGTATATTTGATATGGGATATTAAAATATTAATCTCATATTATAAATGCCTTTTAAAAATATTTTATTGATTCTTTGTAGATATACATGACAACAGAATTTACAATGATATCATTAAGAATCGTGGAGTATAATTTGTTCTAATTCAGTATTATAAATCTTGTGAGACTTATATTTCATCTATACAAGCAAAGCACAAAACTAAAATACACAATCTTTAAAACCAATTCAATTGGGATCTAATCCACTCTAAAAGTGAAAACCACACACTCTTTAGGTAGTGTTTTAGTCAGCTTTTTCACTACTGTGTCTAAAGGACCTGACATGAACAGTTTTAGGAGGAAAAGTTCATTTGGAGGTTCATGGTTTCAGAGGTCTTAGTCCATAGGTGCCTGGGTCCATTTCTTGGGGTTTATGGTGAAGCTGAATATCATGGCTGAAGAGTGTGGCAGAGGGAAGCACTTTAATACATGGCTCCAGGAAGCAAAGAGAGAAACTCCATACCAAATACAAAATATATATCCCAAAGGCACACCTCCAATGACCCACCTTCTCCAGCCACACCCTACCTGTTAATCCCCACATCAAGGGATTTACTCACTAATTGGGTTAAGGCTCTTATAACCCAATCATTTCACCTCAGCCTTACTTCATTGTCACATGTGAGATTTTTGGGGCCATCTCACATTCAAACCACAGGTGGAAATGTTTTTCTACTTCACTGAAATAGTTTGCTGCATCATTTTACAAGAGTAAAATAAGAAACAACTTCTACCTATGGTCTGTGTAAAATGAATATAAAATATAGCTATTTACACAGGTGTCAATCTGTAAGTAATTTTAAAATATAAGTATAATAAATGATGCCAGTTAACTCTGATTCCTGCATGCAACTCTATATATAAATATAAACTGGTCTTTGAAAGAAATCTTAAACATAAGTTTGTAAGAATCTCACCAATACTGGGTTACCACCACTAATATTATTTTACTTCATAATAAATACAATCAGGGAATAATCACTAAATATTTTCAACTTAATTTCTGAATGCAAAATATGCACAGTGTAGGATCTTTCTCTGGTAAGGAATGACCTATTTTATTTTAAAACTTCCTAAAGAGTTGGTTATTCTCCAAGTCATAAAGGAAGGTTTAAAAACTATGGGAAACATTTTTCCTCATTCCACAATATTGATGAGGCTTGAGCAGAGCAATTAAAATTAGCAAGATAATATGATTCCATCTGTAACTTTTGGCCACAGAAAATCATTTGTTTACTACCACCATTGATACATGCAGAATACATTAAAAGGCTGTTGTACAATAACTACATATTGTATTTTTATCTTTTATTGAGGTAATTGTTAAAAATTTTTTAACATATCAATATTGAATAAATTGTAGTATGCTAACTATAGTACAATATATGATCCTCTTCTTCCAACTCATCACTTCATTAATTAATCTAATAATTCAGTATATATTTGCTAAAAGCCATTTATATAAACCATACAATGAGAGATTCTGGTTATTCAATAAGAATAAGCTCTCTGATTTCAAACTTTTGCTCTAAAATTCAACAGTCTAATTTTGAATATCAAGTTTGTCAACCTAGAAATGGCATACAAGTGTTTATGTAGGTACAATCCAAATTCCAGAGAATTAAGCTCTAGCTTTTCTGCACAAACACAAAACTCCCTATTCCAGCCCAGTTCTGCTCCTCATCCCCCTCCTGTATGCCTTTATCTTCTGCAGGAATATACTCAGAGCCATACTTCTCCCCATTAATCGGTGCCTGTGTATTCTGCCTCCTAGAGTAGCTACTTTCCAAATACCTCCCACAACTCAACTCTGATTTAGGTTGAAAGCAAGCTACATTTTCTGCACCTTATCTGTTTACAGGCAACCCCCAAAAAAGTATTAAAGCCCTTTTGGTTGTATTTCACTGTTGGAATATTAGAAGACAAATATATGAAATATGGGAGGTTAGTGTTATGATTTAGATATTAGGTGTCCCCCAAAAGTTCATGTGTTAAGTTTAGAGGAGAAAAGATTGGGTTATAAGAGTCTTAACTTAATTGTTCTATTAATCCCCTGAAAGGGATTAACTGGGTGTTAACTATACCCATGTAGGGTGTTGATGGAGGAGGTAGGTCCCTAGGGGCATGCATTTGGGGTATTTATTTTGGCCTTGTTGAGCAATCTCCTTTTGCTTCCAGGTATGATGTCCTGATCTGCCTTCCACTCCCACACTCATCTGCCATGATGTTCTGCTTCACCTCTAGCCTGAGAAATGAAGTTGGCCATCTTTGGACTGAGCCCTCTGAAGCCATGAGTCCCAAAATAAATATTTCCTCCTCTAATTGTTCTTGTCAGGTCTTTTAGTCACAGCAGCTAAAAAGATGACTTAAATAGGGAATCTACAAAGTTATTGATTATTCCATTTTTTAATGGTTTCCTTATTTCTTATCTCCCTTATATTTCATGTCTTTTTTTTTTAAGAGAAGGACAGTGAGAGAGAAGAGAGAGGGAAAGAGAAACAATTTTATTTTAGTTTTTCACATGGCTTTTGTTGCTCCTAGACTTCATTGTGTACGTGGTGCTGCGGTTTGAACTCACGTACTTGCGCATGTCGGGCAAGCACCATAACTGCTGAGCGACTGTTCCAGCCCCATATTGCATGTCTTGGCTAGGATCTTTCATTATCTTGCCTTCTTTTTAGATGTTATTTGCATTTTTTCCTCTCATTACACTTATTATGATGGCTCACAATACTAACCAAATGATTATTTGTGCACTTTATGTGGCTAATGTTTGTATTATTCCTTGTACTGAAGGTCACATTGAAAAGAAGATGTAAAAGTTTGATAACTGAACAGTGGTGTCAAAGATAACCCAGCAGAAAGAAAGAAGTATGCAGAAAAGCAGTACCAGGAATATAGCAGGAATTTGGTATAGATTTACCAGACAAGTAGATAGTAAATGAATGAAGTCAAATTTAACCTCTTTACAATTTTTCTAACTTTTAGAATGAATTAACTAGTCTCTTTATGCCTTTCTATAAAAATATCAAAAAATAATAGTTAATAGTTTCATTAGTCATTATAATATCTCAAGTACTGTTTCAAATGCTTAATATACTCAACCTCATAACTGCATTGTGTTAGTCAGTAGCTCAAGAAGTTCCCCATTTTAAAAATGGAAATATTTGCTCTAAGCCAATGGAGCTAAGTATAACTCCAGTATATATATATATGTATATATACATATATATATGTATATATACACACTTATATCTATAAGTATACTTATGTATATAAATATACACACACATATATAAGTAAATATATAAGTATATATATACTCATATATAAGTATATATATATAACTCCAGTATATATGTATTTATACACACACACATATATACACACACATACATATGCACACATACGCACATGTACATATATATCATCCTAAGATAGGATGAAAGTTAATCAAGTTTAATTAACAGACCCACCAAATTTGTAGTAACGTATGAACTGTGGGAACTACAGCTATGAACGGGGTGGGGAGGAAAGGAGGGAGGAAAGAGAGGAAAAAAGGAGATAATCAATACTATAGAGTACACCCAACTCCCATGAGAAGCAAAAATATGCTCAGGCAGGCATTTGAATCTAGCAATTTCAATAATTAAAATACATGCATATGGTCATTTATATCTGTAACATGGGAGAATTACAGAGGAGACATGAGATCAGGGAGTGGGTGAAGGCAGGGGAGATCCTGGAAAAGGATCATGTTTTAGCTACTCTGACATTATGTATGCATGTATGAATGTGAAGCAATGAATCCCTTTGTTATGGAAGACTTTTGAACCAATTTTAAAAAATGGTCTATATCTTAAAAAGTGGAGATACATGGACACAGAAAGTCTGAACACCTGACAAGGTTACAGAGTCAATAAATAAAAGAGTTCTATCAAATTACCCATCTGTAAACCCACACCATGGGCTCCCTGGTATAAGCATTCTGTCTGATTCATCTCAGTCTCTTTAATACCTACTTCTAGAACAGTGCCTAGAATACAGGAAGTACTTGGTAGTTTTGATAAGTGACTGAATGGATACCTAAATACCTCAACAATAACAATAATGACAGGCAACCTGGGAAAAAAAAACAATTTTTTTGCACATCTGCTGCTATAATTTGGATCTGGAATGCACCTCAAAGGTCCATGTGTTAAAGGTTTGTTCCCAGAGTGGCACCAATGGGATGTAGTGGAAAATTAAGAGGGAGCCTTGTGAGAGGTCATACATCATTAGGATGTGCACACAGGGGATTGTAGAACCTGTCTTATCTCTGTCTCTTGCTTCCCTGAAAGGATGTGAACAGGTTCCTTTACATTGCACTCCTCCCACAATGTGCTCTACTCCCATGGCTCAAAGAAACAGGGCCAAATGTTCATGGACTGAAACCTCTAGAACTGTGAGATAAAACAAATCTTTCCTCTTTATAATTTCATCCTATCAAATATTGTTACAGTAAGAGAACTAATTATCTGCAAGCTGAAGATTTTTAAGTTTCAGAGAATTTCTCAAGCATTCTTCCTCTTCCATGGAAAGTTCCATTCAATGTTTCCCTCTCCTTTCCTCTGGAGAAAGAAATATTAACTTGATCTGTGTCATATAATGCCACTGTTATCCTTCCCTACTCATATCATCAGCCTTAATGGCCTCATTTCTATTTCTTCAACAAGCCAAGGTTATTCTTTTTTATTTGTTTAAGCATGGTCTTACAATTAGGAAGGATTCATCATCAAACATACAAGAACAAATGTATAATGACAGAACAAGCCAAGGCTGGTGCCATTCCAAAGCCAAGGTTATTTTTGAGACTTCACACTTACATTTTCTGTTCTCATGGCTGAAGACTTTACCCACTCAGATCGCAGCTCAATCATGACCTCTTCAATAAAGTTTTCTGACCATGACCACCCAATACAAAGTTGCCCTATGCTTTAGCTCAGTTTAGCAAATAGCCACACTTTCCAAAATTAAATTCAATTACATGCATAATAAATGTATTTATTGATATAAAAAATTATGTCTTGTTTATATTGTCTTTTGGGCATTTTCTCCTATAAGTAGCCCAGAAGTATAAACAGTAGCTGGGCCAAGTGGGCTGTAGATATTCTTATAATCCTTGTCCATTAAACAATACCAAATTCCATCATTAATTCTTCAATTATTTGCTTCCTTACTGAAAAGAAAACTAATGTATAAATTGGAAAAGTCATAGTAATTAAAAGTGAGAAAGACAGTTTTGATAGCAAAAATAAAATGTCAAATAGCATTCTATCATTAAAACTTAACAGTAGGTATATGAACTTCACATCTCTTAAAACCAGCTAAGTATATAATTGACCCCTTAGGTAACCATGTCTGTTATCATCACTGCCAAGCCCCCAAATGGCAAAAAATGAGAATTCTCCAATTTCCTAGTCTTGCAGCATTGCCCTAACTTGCTGTGCTATAGGCCAGGATTTCCTCAATCCAGCACTGTTGGTCCAAAGGAACCAGATAATTCTTTGCTGTAGGCAGGTGTCCTGTGCTTTGAAGAATGTTTAGGCAGCATCCCTGCCCTCTCTCTGCTAGCTACCAATAACTCCACCCACCCCAAGATGTTATAAACAAAAATATCTCCAGATATCACCAAATATCTGAAGAGAGAAAAATGGCTCCCAGTTGAGAACTCCAGAAATTGTTCCTTATAAATTTATTTTGATCAGGACCAAAGCATGCGAGGAACAGAAGGTTCATAGTTAGGTGGTTTGAGCTTCCCTTAAAACTCATCTGTGGAGGTTGGGACTAGACCCTGGTCAGTGAGAAAGCTGGTCTATTATCATGTGTTAAATTCAGATAAGGTGTAATGTCATACAACATAATCCTTTTTTAGTGATATTGTGGGAAGAGTAAGGGAGGCATAAGGGTGGGTAATTGGGGGGGGGCACTCCTGGGAGTAATTCTAATATCCAGAATCTATACACATTTTATATTATTTTGTTAAAAACTTGCATGGTTGTTGAAAAATAAAAAAAAATTATAAAAAAATTCTATTGATCTCATAAATAGATTTAGCAAAGTGGCAGGATACAAGATCAACACGCATAAATCAATAGCTTTCCTATACACTAATAATAATAGGAATGAAGAAGAATTCAGGAAATCAGTCCCTTTCAAAATATCTTCGGAAAAAATAAAATACTTGGGAATTAACCTTACAAGGGAAATCAAAGATCTCTTCAACGAAAACTATCGGACATTGAAGAATGAAATCCAAGATGACCTAAGAAGATGGAAAGATGTCCCATGCTCTTGGTTAGGCAGAATTAATATAACAAAAATGTCCATTCTACTGAAAGCTTTATATAGATTTAATGCTATCCCTATAAAGATACCTATGTTGTTCTTTACAGATATAGAAAAAGCAATTCTCAAATTCATTTGGAATAATAAGAAACAAAGAATTGCCAAAACACTACTAAGCAAGAAAGATGAAACAGGTGGTTTTGCCATTCCAGATCTAAAACTATACTATAGAGCCATAGTAACAAAGACAGCATGGTATTGGTATCAAGACAGGAAAGAAGACCAATGGAATAGAATAGAAGACCCTGAAACAAATCCTCAAATCTTTAAACATCTGATTTTTGACAAAGGGGGACAAAATATTACATGGAGAAATGACAGCCTCTTCAACAAATGATGCTGGACAAACTGGTCAGCCACTTGCAGAAAGTTGAAAATAGACCCATATCTTTCTCCTTGCATGAGAATCAAATCAAAATGGATCAAGGAGCTAGGTATTAAACCAGCTACCTTGCAACTGATAGAAGACAAATTAGGTCTAACACTTTAGCATTTGGGAGTAGGCACAGACTTTCTCAACACGTCTCCAAAGGTGAAGGAAGTAAAGTCAAAAATCATTGAATGGGATGCCATAAAGCTAAAAAGTTTTTGTACTGCCAAGGAAACAATCAAGAGTCAAGAGGTTTCCTATGGAAATGGAGAGAATCATGGGCTATGATTCCTCTGACAAGGGTCTCATATCCAGAATCTACAAAATCCTCAAAAATCTCAACTACAAAAACACTAACAGCCCAATTAATAAATGGGCCAAAGAGCTAAATAGAAACTTCTCAACAGAGGACATTGATCAAGCCAATGAATACATGAGA
>PVKS010019191.1:0-27611 GCA_004027875.1 Aplodontia rufa
TTTGTGCAAGGTGAGAGATAATGCTCTAATTTCAACTTCTTATACATAGCTATCCAGTTTGTCCAGTATCATTTGTTGAATAGGCTGTCTCTCCCCCATGTTATATTTTGGTCCCCTTTGTCAAAGATCAGATGTTGAAAGATTTGTGAGTTTGTCTCAGAGTCTTCTATTCTATTCCATTCATCTTCATTCCTATTTTATACCAGTAGCTTGCTGGTTTTGTTATACAGCTCTATAGTATGTTTTAGATCTGGTATTGCCAAACCTCCTGTTTCATCTTACTTTCTTAAGTAATGTTTTAGCTATTCTTTGTTTTTTGTTGTTCCAAATGAATTTGAGAATGGTTTTTTCTATATTTGTAAAGAATGACACTGGAATCTTGATGGGGATTGCATTGAACCTGTATAGCCCTTTTGGCAGAATGGACATTTTAATTATATTAATTCTGCCAAACCAAGAACATAGAACATCTTTCCATCTTCTCAGGTCTTTTTCAATTTTTCTCTTCAATGATCAATAATTTTCATTGAAGAAGTCTTTTACTTCCCTTGTTAGATTAATTATCAAGTATTTTATTCTTTTTGAAGATATTGTAAATGGGATTGCTTTTATGATTACTTCTTGTGTCCTATTATTGTTAGTATATGGGAAAGATATTGATTTATGGGTGTTGATCTTGTAGCCTGCTACTTGGTAAATCTGTTTATAAGCTCATGAAGTTTTGTGGTAGAGTTTTTAGATCTTCCAGTTATGGGGTCATGTCATTTCTTCACATTCTCTTACCTTTGATTTCCTTCTCTTGCCTCATTGCTCCAGCTACAGTCTCAAGGACTATTTTGAATAAAAGTGGTGAGAGCAGGCATCCTTGTCTTGTTCCCGAGTTTAGTGGAAATGCTTTCAGCTTTTCTCCATTTAATATTATTATACTAGCTGAGGCTTTGGCATATATGGCCTTTACCAATTTAAAATAAGATCCTTTGATCCCTATTTTCTCTAGTTTCTAGTATAAATGGGTGCTGAATTTAATTGAAGACTTTTCTGCATCAATTGAGATGATCATATGATCTTTGTCTTTAATTTTGTTTAAGTGATGAATTACATTTGTTGTTTTAAATATTTTGAACCAGTCTGGAATAAAGTTCACTTGATCATGACAAATTATCTTCATGATGTACTTTTGAATGTGGTTTGCTAGAACTTTATTAAGAATTTTTACATCTGTGTTCTTCAGGGATATTGGTCTGTAGTTTTCTTTTTTTGATGTGTCTTTGTTGGGTTTTGGTAGCAGAGTTATGATTACCTCATCAAAAGTGTTCGGGGTTGGTCCCTCCTTCTCCATTTCTTGGAATAGTTTAATAAGGAAAGGTGTTAGCTCCTCCTCATGGATGTGGTAAAACTCAGCAGGGAATCCATCAGGTCCCAGGATATTATTCTTTGGAAGGCTTTTAATTGCTATATGGATTTTGGTGCCTGCAATTGGGCTGTTTAGAATTTCAATTTCATCCTGCCTCAATATGGGGATGTTGTATGTATCTAGAAATTTGTCCATGTCTTCCAGATTATCTAATTTAGAGGAGTATAGTTTTTCAAAATATATTCTGATAATCTGTTTGGTTTCCATGGGGTCAGTGATGATCACTCCTTTTTCATTGGTGATTTTGTAAATTTGCTTCAATTCTTTCCTTGTTTTAGTGATTATCAGCTAGGGGTCTGTCAATTTTATTTATTTTTTCAAAGAATCAGCTTTTTGTTTCATTGATTCTTTTTATTGTTTTTTTCCCCTCAATTTCATTGATATCAGTTCCGTTCTTGATTATTTCCTGTTTTCTTTTGGCTTTGGGCTTAAATTATTCTTCTTTTATGGATTTGAGGTGGTACATAAGCTTTTTTTATTCAAGATCTCTCCTGGTTTTTAATGTATGTACTCAGTGGCATAACTTTCCCCTTAAGAATGCTTTTATGGTGTCCTAAAGGTTTCAATATGTTGTGTCTTCATTCTCATTCTCTTCTAAGAATTTATTGATTTCTCCTCTCATCTCTCCTTGGATCCATTCTTCATTTAATAGGTTATTATTCAATATCCATATATATGTGTACTTTCTGTTCAATTTTTGCTGTTAATTGCTAGGGTCATGGGGTCATGGTCTGACAGGATACATGGAATAATATCTACTTTTTTATATTTGCTGAGATTTCCTTTGTGAACTAGAATATGATGTATTTTTGGAGAAGGATCCATGTGCTGCTGAGAAGAAGTATACATACTCAGGCAATTTTGAGCGAAATATTCTATAGATGTCTGTTAAGCCCATTTGATTTATGGAGTTTTGTAGACTGCAGATCTCTTTATTATTTTTATTTTTTTGTTTGTTTTTGCTTAGATGATATGTCTATTGGTGATAGAAGAGTATTAGAGACTCTCAGTATCATCATGTTGAGGTCCACAAGTGATCTTATGTCATAGAGTATTTTTTTCCACATAGTTGGAGGTGTTGGTGTTTGGAGAGTGTATAATTACTATGGTCATATTCTCCTGTTGTATTTTTCCCTTTACTAGGAAGTAGTGCCCTTCTTTATCTCTTCTGATTAATTTATGTTTTAAGTCTACTTTGTCTGATATCAGTACTGCAACTCAGCTTGTTTTCTTGGGCCATATGCCTGGTAGATTTTTTCCCATCCTTTCACCCTCAATCTGTGGATGTCACTGGCTGTAAGGTGGTCTCCTGCAAGCAGCATATTGTTTTATTTTGGTTTTTAATACAATACACTTTGATTGGTGCATTGAGACCATTCACTTTCAGTGTTAGGATATTTATGTGGTTGTGGTTCATAGTCACTGTGTTTTATTAGTGAGTTCTGTGCTTTCTTGCTTGCCTTTTGATAGCATGCACTTGTATTGAATTTCCTGTTTGTGGGTTTTGAGGAGTGTTTGCTTGTTCTTCTACCTGGAGTTTATCTTTGAGAATTTTTTGTAATGCTGGTTTTCTGTTCATGAATGCTGCAAGTTTGATCTTATCATGAAATGTTTATATTTCCCTATCAAATGTGAAGCTGAGTTTTGCTGGGTATAGTTTTCTTAGCTACAGGTTGTGGTCACTCACACACTGAAAGATCTCCTTCCAGGATCTTCTCGCTTCTAGAGTCTGAGCTGAAAAATCAGACGTGATCTTTTATGGTTAACCTCTGAATGTGATTTGGCATTTCTCTCTTGCTGCTTTTAATATTCTTTACTTGATTTCCTTGTTATACGTTTTGAATACGATGTGTCTTGGTGAATTCCTCATTTGATTAGGCCTATTGGCTGTCCTATACATATGCTTCCTGGATGAGCATTTGTACCTATAGTCTGAAAATTTTTCTTCAACTATTTCATTGAGAATGTTCTTTTTGCCATTCATTTGTGTTTTGATTTCTTCCTGTATCCCAATTACTCTTACATTGTTTCTTCTGATTTCATCCCAGACATTTTGAAAACTCTGCTCATGTTCTGTGAGTTGTTTTCTTTTTGTCATCTGAGCACTCAAGCTTACTCAGCCTATCTTCATTGTTGGAAGTTCTTTATTCCAGAGCTGAGGTTCTGTTTTCTACAGAGGCTAGTCTATTATTAAATTCATCCATTGTTGTTCTTGTGTGATTGACTGAAGATTTTAGATCTGTTACTTCCTTTTTCAGTATGTCTATTTCTTTGATAATAGAGTTTTTCATCTCTTGAGCTTTCTTCTTTAGTCCCTTATTTAAATTTTCTTTTAGTTCTTTGTTCCTTTTACTAATCAGATCATTGATAATTATTTCTAGGTTTTCATACCTGTTCCTGTATGTGTGTTCCTTGGTTGGGCAGTTGCAGGCTTGAGGTGAACCTTTTCTATTTTGACTCCTCATTTTTTATAATCTTTTCTGGATCTTTGAATTGAGTTTCCATTATGCATTTAGGCTCCAGCGCACCAATCTGGAATCTGTTGGGGTTGCAGGTCAGCCTGCTGGATTACAGAAGTGCAAGAGCTAGGGTGTGTTGCTAGGTCTTGGGGTCTTGTGACAAGCCAGAATGGGCCTACTGCACACCACAATGGGACCTGAAATCCAGTGGGTATGGGCCCAATACATCGACCTGGTGGTTATGGGCTGAGAATTGGCAGCAGTAGCTGGGTGGGTCAGGACTCGTGGGGGGAGGTGAATCCTGGATATGGGTCAACTGCGTGTACCTACAGGCCCTGAACCTGAGGCCTGGACCCGTGTGTAGCAGCTGGTGAGAAGGCTCCGGCAGGGTCCTGGGACCTGACTTTACTTTTTAAAATGGACTTGCAACTTGTCTCCAAAGAGGACTTGGGTAAATCAAATCTGCATGTGTGTGTGTATATGCATGTGTGCATAAATGTAGGAGACAGTGAAGCAAGACGTGTGTTTGTTTTCCCAGGAATATAGGTGTGAAACAAGAGAGAGAAAGAGGAAGAGAGAGAGAGAGGGAGATCTTTGAAATTTGGGAGGGAGGCAGCATAGGAAGCCATAATAGAATACCTGGAACAAGCAATTTATAAAGAATCAAGGAATTTATAAAGAATAAAAGTTCATTTAGCCCATGATTCTGGAGGCTGTGAAGTCTAAGGACATGGTGCTGGCATCTTCTCAGCTTCTGGAAAGGGTCTCATGCTGCATCACAATATATTGGATGCCAGAAGTGGGGTCACATGAAATAGAAGCAAGCAAAAGCTGAACTTCCTTTAATAAAAGTATGCTCCTTCAATGGCTAATCCCCTCTCACTGGAACTAAGGCACTCCCACAACAAAGCCCATGAAGCAAAGCCCTATTAATCATGCATCTCTTAAAGGTCTCACCATTTCTCAACACTGTTATATGTGGACCAAATTTCAACATGAGTTTTGGAGAGAAGAAACCATGCCCAAACTAAACTATACCACCTCTGATCCCCCAAACTCTGTCCTTATAATGCAAAATACATTAATGCCATCCCAACAGCCCCCAGAGTCTCAACTTGTTCCAGTACTAACTCAAAATTCCAGTTTCATCTGAGATTTAAGGTATGAAATTCCCTCTAGCTCAGCCTATGAAATCAAAACAAATTATTTGCTTCCAAAAAATACATCAGTAGGACAGGAATAGGGTAATCATTTCCATTCCAAAAGGTAAAACAGGACTAAAAAATAGAGTAACAGGTCCCAGTCATGTCCAAAACCTTTTATGGCTTGTTCTCACCTGCCTCGCCTTAGATTTGAGGTGCTGCCAAGGACAAAGCACCTGCCTGCTGCTTCTGCTTGCTGTCTACCAGCACACTGACATGTCACCCAGGCCACATCACCACAGAAAAAAAAGCAAACTAATCAAATAGGAGAGTGCTTGAGGTTTTGCTAGTAACTAGTCCTGGTTGCTGTTTGTTTTGTTTTTAGCACTTGTTACATATAAGGTGATGGAACATTTTTACATTTAAACCTCACCATGGTGCTTGGGTTAGTTATATTTTCCCCTATTTCATGGATGAGAAATACTCAGGGACACTATATAACTATTTACTCCTTGTTCAACCATCTTGTTTACATCTGGAGGACCAGTATGATGGTGAGAGCAGAGATGAAGGCTGACATTTACTAAGAACGTGTGTTATGGTTTGAATATGGCTTGTTCCCTCCAAATACCATGTTCAAATTTAATTGTCATTGTGACAGGGTTGAGAGGTAAGGCCTAGTGGGAGGTGTTTGGGTCATGGGGTGGAGCCCTTGTGAATGGATTAATGTCTTTCTCTTGGGGATAGGTTGGCTGTCTCCAGAGTTCAGTCCCTTTTCCTGTCTTCCACACATCTGTTTGCCCTTCTGATTTTCAATATAAGTTGACACAGCACAAGGCCCTCATCAGATGTAGCTTACTGTCTTGGACTTTATAGCCTCCATAATGGTAAGCCAGAATAGAACCTTGTATTTTCTAAGTAATTCAGGCTTGGGTTGTTATATATTAGATGTAGATGTCCCTCAAAAGCTCCTGTTAATGTGGAAATGTTCAGAGGCAAAATAGCTGCATTATAAGAGCTGTAACCTAATCAGTCTGTCTTAGTTTGAATGGACTGATTGGTGGTAACTGTAGGCAGGTTGGGCATGGCTGGAGGAGGCAGGTCACTGGGGACATGCCCTGGAAGGGTTGTTCTTCTTTTGGCCCCTTCCTCTCTCTCTCCTTCCTGACTCCATCATGACCCGAGCAGCTTTCCTCCACTGGGCCTTCCTCTATGATGTGCTGCCTCATCTTGGGCCCAAAGCAATGAAATCAGCCATCTGTGGACTGAAACCTCTGAAAGCCACAATAAAATTTTCCTTAATCTAAGTCATTCTTGTTAGGTATTTTGGTCACAGTGATGCAAAAGCTGACTAAAACACAAGTATTATGCTATAGCAAGAGAAAATGGATGAGATGACAAGTCACCAGTTTTTCCTCCTTTAATAATTATGGGGACCTATTTTCAAATAAAGCAACTGAGACTTGGCGAGGTTAAGCACCAAGTTCACATGAGTGGGGGAGGGGAGGTCATAATATAAAATGTATGAATCATTTTATGAGCATGCTTGATACAGTACTGAGCAGAATCCAGTACAGAGCCTGTCCAGTGGGTTGTGGAAGAGAATTTCAGGGGAGGGATCAGTATGAGCAAGGCGTGGTGGGACATAGCATGACCTATTCAAGGAATTAGAACAAGGTCAGTGAGGCCAAGTGGACAGAAGGATAGGGAAACAGCACCACATAAACCTGAAGAAGAAAGGAGTCAGATCTGGCAAGACCTTTGAGGACTTTGATCTTTGCCCTAAGAACTGGTGAATTTTAAGAAAAGTGACAGGATCCACATTGGGGTTTAAGAAGATTATCATAAGTGCCATGTGGAAGATAGACTGAACTGAAAAGAGGCAAGACTGGAGAGGGCAGCCACACAGTTGGCTGCTCCAGATCCAGAAGAAAAACAAAAGTGGTTTGGGATGGTGATAGAGATAGAAAAATGGAAAAAATTTGAGTGAGAGTGAAGAGGTAAAATCACAGGAGTTGACTGTGATTGGATGGGAGAAAGAAGAAAAGAAAGCGTCCACAGATTTGAATTCAGATCCATCAGCCACCAAATGCTGCACATTCAACTGCTGTTCCTTAAACATTTGATTATTCAAGATTATATTCCGCTAACACAACCGAGAACTCCAAATAACAATTGTTTTAAAATTTACTTTTCAGGGGCTGGAGCGGTGGCTCAGCGGTTTCAGCACTTGCCTGGCAAGCACGAGGACCCGGGTTCAAACCCCAGCACCACATACACAACTAAGTGTTGGAGCAACTAAGGCCATGTGAAAAATCTCAATAAAGTTGTTTCTCTCTATCTCTGTCTCTCTCACTGTCCCTCTCTCTTTAAAAAAAAAAAATTTACTTTTCACTCACATAGAGAAGTCTGGAGGAAGTCAATCTGTGACTAGTTTGGAGTTATGTTGTGTTGAGGATTTCTGGGATCTTCTATTTTCTTGTTCTGCCTTCCTAGGACATAGTTCCTACAAGCCAGTTGGAGAGAGGAAGAAAAGAAGGGTGAATTTTCTCCTTTTGAAGGAATGTTTTGGAAGTCACATTTCAAACTTCTACTTATACCCGATTTTCCATAACTTAGTCAATACCATAATAGCTGCATGGAAGACTAAGAAATGTCACCCTTTGTTTTGGATGGGGAAGTACCCTGCTCAAAATCAAGGATAATAAGGGCAGAATGGATGTCAGAGTACAAATAGTGGGCTCAAATCCAACCAGTAGACCTGAGCTTGTGATGCCAAGCCAAACACTAAATGGTGAAAAGTAAAAAAGACTGTCTTGAACATAATGAAGCAGATTGTTTTGGTCTCAATTCTCTGCATATTTTGATGTTACATTTTTGCCCAGGTCTGTTTGCCCAGACTGTTTACTAGGCTAAAAATGTTCATCTTGAGTGCAAAATGGTGCAGTCACTATGGAAAATAATGGGTGGGACCGCTCCTCAAAAGTTAAACCTAGAATTAGCATATGATGCAACAATTCCACTCCAAGATATATATATATATAGCTAAGAAAACAGAAATCATATGTTCACACAAAAATGTGTTCACAAATATTCATAGCAGCATCATTAATAAAAAATAAAAGTAGGAACAGTGAAAATGCTCAGCAGTAGGTGAATAAATCAGCAGAGCATGGTCTATCCACACAAAATATGATTCAGCAATAAAAGACATTACGTTATGACGTTAGCTAGGTCACAAAAGGACCTTGAACACTTGCTAAATGAAATAAGCTAGACACAAAAACACATACTTATGATTTCACTGATATGAAATGTCCAGAATAGTCAAGTCCATGCAGACAGAAAATAGATTAGTGGTGACCGGGAGACAGATGGGTGGAGGGGAGGAACAAGTATGGAATTTCCTTTGGAGGGATGAAAATGTTCTAGAATTAATGGTAATGGTTGCATAACAAAGTAAGTAGACTAAAAACCTAAACTGTACACTTCAAAATGTGTGTTTTCTATTATATGAATTCTATCTCAGTTTCAAAAAGTACCCACCTTTGGGTTCAAGTGTAATTGTTTTTTTTTAAATCCAGTAAATAAATGTTTGCGTGAGCACATGCACATGCATGTGTGCACACACAGATAAGTACACACTTGATTAAATTGGACATTCATAAATAACATATTAATTCTGGCTTTTGAGTCATGTCCTCAGAATTATAAATTTCAAGTATACCTTGAAATAGAAGATCCCAGAAATCCTCAAAATCAAGTATACCTAGATATTTTTTTGTCTTTCTAAGAATAACTATCATGGGCTTACTGTTTTTATCCCCTCAAAATTCAGGTTGATCCTTTACCCTCTAATGCTATATTAGAAGGTGAGGTCTTTTGGAGATAATTATGATTAGATGGCATGTCGTAAGGGTTGTCTTAGTCTGTTTTCTGTTGCTATAACAGAATATTAGAGGCTGGAAAAGTTATAAAAGAAAGAAACTTATTTTGGCTCAGTGTGTTGATATACAAGAGCATGGCACAGCACTTGCACTGCTTCTGGCGATGGCCACACGCTGCTCCACTCATGACAGATAGTAGAAGGAAGAGGAAGCATGAGGAAGGCAGGAAGGGGACAAAGGTGCTGACCTGCTTTATAACCACCTGCCTTAAATGAGAACTAATCCATTCTGGCAAAAATGAATGTAGTCTTATGAGAAAGACACTCGTCCACCAAAGGCCCCAGATCCTAATGTCACCATACTGGCAACATTGCATTGAGTTTGGGTGGGGACAAACCACATCCAGACCATAGGAAGGGTTGAGCCATCATGAATGATATTAGTGTCCCTTAAGTGTCCCAACACAACTTGCTTCCTCTCTCTGCTATGTGAGGATACAGCAGAAAGACTGCTATCTATGAACAGGGGAACAAGCCCTGTTTGGACCCTGAATCTGCTCTTGCCTTGTTCCTGGATTTCCCAGCTGTCAGACCTGTGAGAAATAAATGTTTGTTATTTAAGCCACCCCAGCTGTGGTATTTTGTTACAGCAGCCCATGCTGACTACAACAGCACCACCACCGACCCACTGCAATGTGCTGGGGAAGTTGAGGTAGCGTCTTAGTCAATGTGAACAAAATATCTGACAAGGACAAATTAGGTGAGGAAAAGATGAATTTGGGGGCTAAAAGTTTCAGAACTTCAGTCCACAGTCAGTTCTGTTGCTCTGAGCTTGCCCAAGGTGAGACAGAACATCATGGAGGAAGGGCTTGGCAGAGAAAGCTGCTCACCTGAGGCATTTAGGAAGTGAGGGGAGAAAGAGGATGTGGCCCCACTGGCCTACTTCCTTTAGCACACCCTTCCTGCCTAGAGTTATCACCCAGTAAGTAGCTTTTCCAAATTATTATCCCATCAAGTGGATTCATCCATTCATCAGGTTATAGCCCTCATAGTCTACGAATTTCACCTCTGAACTTTCCCGCATTGTCTCACACATGAGTGTGAGACACATAAGCAGGTAGAGGCCTCCTATCCAAACCATAACATGTAATCAGACCCCCGAGGCTGTGAGAGCATATTAGTTATACACTACCGTGTAACAAATTACCCCCAAACCCAGAAGCTTCAGATAATAAGCATTCACTACCTCACCATTTCTGAGGGACAGGGTTCTGAGAGTGGCCCAGGTGGGTGGTTCTGCTCAGGGTGTTCCGTGGGGGTTCGGTCCAGCTGTCCACTAGGGTTGCAGTCCTGGATATGTGACGGTGCTGTAGGATATGCTTCTCAGAGTCCCCGTGTGGCTACTGGCAATAGATTTCCACTCATCATGTGAGCCTCACCACAGGGCTGCTGGCAACAACTTTGCCAGAGGCAGGAAAACCACAGTGCAAACCCCTCCATCTTTAACTTCTCAGAAAGGATGCCCCATCCCATCCACTATATTCTGTTGGCCACACAGACCAAGCTCAGCGCAGCGTCGGAGGGGTCCACACAGGAACGTGAGTTCTTGTAACTGTAGGCAGGTAGGGTGTGCCTAGAGGAAGCAGGCCAGTGGGGCCACATCCTTGGGGTTTATGTTGTGTCCCAGGAGGTGGGATCACAGGAGGCTATCTTGGAGGCTGGTACTTCTCGGACCCTGCAGAACGCAGGCTTGACACACCAGAAACCCAAACTCAGAATGATGGTCCTCCGCATGATGCTGCTCAGCCAGAGGTCTAGCTTGAGTCTTTCAAAGCCACATCTGCCCAGCTGGATCACACAGCAGAGATACAGCTGTAGGTACTTCTCTCTAGACCCGCCACTGAGGACACACTCAGAGAGCCCAGGGCGTCGGAACTGGAAGGAAGCCTCTCTGAGCCCACTCTAACCCTGCCTTCCTTCCCGAGCCTGGACTGTTTCCCTCTCCAAGCCTCTACCTGCTTATGTGCCAAAGAAAGTGACAGTGTTTTTCAGTTTGGGTTCTCTGGGACCCCATGGATCTAGGATGTGTGGCAAGGGGAAGCTCTGGTTTTGTCTGGCCTCTTTATAAGAGCTCCTTTAGGAAGAAAAGACAGAAGTGTGTACCTGATTAAAGACAGTAAAAAAAAAAAAAAAAAAGAAAAGAAAAGAAATAGGGCTGGGAATATGTGCAAGGGCCTGGGTTCCATCCCCAGCAGAAAAAAAAAAAAAAAGAAAAGAAAAAAGAAAAACAAAGTTAGCTGGAAAGCTGCTGCACCCTGGTGCTTAAACTCCCTCTCAATCTTCACTTTTGAATGCCCTGAGCTGAGAATCAGTAAAACCTCAGCTAGAGGAGCACTCTCAGTCACATCAAAGGAATGCAAGGAATCTGCAGTTATGTTCCATCCTGCGGTTGCCTAACCAGAGGGAAATTGCCTTGGATCAGATGCCGCAATAATTGTCATTCAATCACTTTCTTGTTGCCTGGAAGGACAGGAATCAGAAGGGAAGGCTGGTGTTGGTATTGACATAAGGCCAGCGTATCTGGATGGAAAGGGAATTATCAGGAGGACACTCCAGGCTCAGTGGCAGCAGGCAAGAGCACAGAGCTGGGAGGGAACCTGGGTCTGAGGAAGGTCTGCCGCAGGAATCCTTCCGGCTCTACTTCCCACACCTACAATCACCTTACACTGTGACCCACACAATCAAACGTAATCACAGCTCACATGGAGTAAGTGTAACTATACTGGGGGTTTGTCAACTGAGGGTACAGTGGGGAAAGTCCCATGTAGCTGGGGCTGCCTCTACCAAGCTCCCTCTGACTGTTACCCCAATGCAATGCAGGTCCAAAATGGACTTTTTTCCCCAGTAGAAGTCAGAAATGCAGGTTTTTAATTTGAAATTTTCCAATTTTTAGAATACTGTGCAAACAAACAAAAGATATTCCTGGGCCAGGCCTGATCCATTGACCACCAGTTCGCAGCCCTTGAATTCCAAATGAATGATTCCATTTTAATCAACACACTGGAAATCAAAATAAAATTTCCACTCTCCTGAGTATTTCGCCCCTGAAAGTAATTATTCATTTCACTATGGAGGCCTACTGTGAGCCGGGCACAATGAGGTCTCAAGAGTTATGTTTTCTCATCTCCTCTCTGTCTGTAGGCTCCTTTTCCATCTTGCTCCGTGCATTAGGTGTTGTGCTATGGGAAAATGGAAAGAAAAAAAAAGATAAATAGAAGGAAAGAAAGATGTAGTCCTGGAAGAAAAGATGAGCAAGTGCCTCATTTTAAAAGTGGAGGGTAAAATGTTGTCCCCAAATCTACTACCTCTGAACTCAGGGAGCAGCACAGAGCGGGTTACATATTAATTGAAAGACCCAGCAACAGAAATAGCATGTGTCCATTGATGACCCACTATGTGCCAGCTCTAGCAATCTTGTTATATTATGGGCTGGGCATTTTATTCCTCAAAACATTTCTATAACACATGAAGAAACTGAGGACTAAAGACACTAAATAACTTGCCCAAGTTCACAGTGCTCTTGAGCAGTGGGGCCAGGGTTTGAATCCAGATGTGTCTAATTCCAGAGCACACATGTTAAACTTCCCAATGAATGAATGCAGGAGTGATCTGAGGCCCTGATCCCACTCTTCCTCACCTCTCATCCTTCCCACCCTGCCCACCCCCAACTCATGTCCTGGTTCTGAGATCAGAGTTACATTATTTGCAGATTTCCCAGGGGAAACCTGGAACTACCACTCCTTTTGTGGCTCAAGGGTGTCATTGTCTTGAGCCTGCCAGGAGCTATCGATGTGTGGACACCTGCTTAGTTCCCCTCCTGTCACATTCACACACTCTGCATCATTTGTCTTTGAGAGACGTTGAACGAAGGAGGAAGATTCAAGAAAGGAGCATGTTTTGTGGATTAAGGACCATTATTATTTACCAGTATGCTAGTTTCTGTTATTTCCCCCTGTACCCTGGTGTATAATCAGAGCTCATAAAAGTGCTACTGTGTGGGAGGTCTACATTTCCTCCCTATTAAGCGTCCCCAGATGTTCATAGATCCTTGTACTTCATGCTCCCCGCCTGCTTCATTCACCAAGCAGCTTCACCGCTCCTCTTTGCTCTGCTGAGGATCTCAGCATGTCCCGCCCTGTGGTTGGCTAATCAGTCCTCATTCCCCAAAGCTGCAACTCAACGTCAGTCTGAAAGTCTGTTTCCTCCTTGATGTGGTTGGGTGTCTGCTGTCTGCTCTGATTCAGAAATCCCTCTTTCGTGAGAACCTGACCCCCAACTGCAGATGGATTTCCTTGTTGCTCCTGGAAGTCACTGATAGCACCCGCTTGATGCAATCAGAGAAGTCCCTGGGTGGCGCATGCTGACCGATGGCTAGACAGGGCTTCATCAAATGTTTTCATGCATTGCAGTTAGCAAACCTGCATTCTCAGGAGATGCTATGATGAAACTAGAAAAAGTTGTGGTCTTCCAGATAGGTTCAATGGTCCAGTTTTGCAAAATGTCATCTCTAGAGGATACTTAGTAGGGTCTAGGAAGGGGCCTCTTTGCTTCCCTCTCCAAACCTACCTAAAGACTAGACCCCCCAGCCCAGCTCTGGCCTGAGGCCTTTGGCCTTTATTACCCAGCAAAAGATGCTGCAGGGATCCTAGAATGAACTGAGATGCAGAGTGTGCTGAACCGGAGTTGAATCCTCACTCTGCCAAATGCTAGTTTTGTGATTGAAAGAAAATAACTGAATTTGGAAACTTCTTTTTCTTCACCCACAAAATGGGAATAAAAAGAACAAAAATCATCTCACAAAATAATTGTCAGAATTGAATAAATTAGCATGTGTGAATACGTTTGCAACAGAGTATGTTTTCATCAAATTTTAAATGAGTTTCTGAAATGAAAGGATAAAGATGCTTCTTTTCATTTTCCCTGCTAATCACCCCAGGTAAGCCTAGGCAAAGTCTCTCTTGACAGAATGCTGGGGTTAGGTCCATCTTAGACTTGGCATATTTTTCTCCACTTGATCAAGAATTCTGGAGTGACATCACTTCTTAACTCTGTTCTTGTATGCTTAAATTTTTATTGTGAAAAATTTTAAACATGTGGAATAGTAAGAGCAAAATGCTAGTACTTTTCCATAATCTATATGAACATATATAATGCACAACACACACACACATTTGCTAATGATAACAGACACAATGATTGTTTGCTATAGTTTGGATCTGGAATGTCCTCCAAATGCGCATTTGTTAAATTGTCCCAGCTTAGCACTACTGGGAGATGCTAGAAACTTTGTGAGTTGAGACCTAATGGGATGTCTTCAGGTCATTGGGAGGTGTGTCCTTATAGGGGATTGTGGGACCCCAGTCTTTTTTCATTTTATTTTTTCTGGCCACCAGATAGACAGGTTTTTCCATCCTTCATGTTCTACCATTATGTACTACCTCAACATAGGCCCCAAAGCATTATGGTCAATCAATCATGGCCTAAAACCTCCATAACTGTGAGTCAAAATAAACCTTTTCTCTTTATAAGTTGATTCATTTCAGGTATTTGCTAGAGTAACAGAAAACTGACTGATATGCTCTGCACCCAAAATTCATCAGATATCTACAAAGCATGACATTCTTATATAAAACTATAGCGCTCTACAATAACCAAATTAACAATTCCCTAATATCTTCTCTTATCTAGTTCATGTCAATATTTTCCCAATTATTTCCAAAACATATCTCATAAATTGGGGGAGAACAGGAACCCAGTAAATATTGCATTTGGTTATTATAATCCTTATATCTTTCAAAACCTAGAACAGGGGGCTGGAGCGGTGGCTCAGCGGTTGCGGCCCTTGCCTGGCATGCGCCAGTACACCGGTTTGAGCCCCAGCACACCGGTTTGAGCCCCAGCACACACGTACACAACTAAGTGTCAGAGCAATGAAAGCCATGTGAAAAGCTCAGTGAAAATTGATTCTGTCTCTGTCTCTCTCTCTCTCCCACTGTCCTCGTCTTTAAAACAAAACAAAACAACAACAAAAAAAAACCTAGAACAGACCATTTCCCCACCCAGCCCCATTCCCAGCCTACCTACTATATACTCAGTTTTTGTTCCCATTAATGCTGTGATCCTGGGGCTAGGATGGTGACCCATATTCTGACATTTGAGCTGGCTCTTGAAGACCGACTTGGATGGGAAGATGTGGAGGAGTGTATCAAGCATCCTGGCAAAGGAGCAAAGACAGAACCACGAAAGCGTGGGCTACGCACAAACAACAGTGGGCCATTCAGTCAACTAGAGGACGGGAAATTGCTGCTGACAAACCTACAGCGATGGGGAAGGCATCCAAAGTGGACCATCCCCAGAAAGGACCCAACTCACCATCAACCACTACACACTTGGCGTCTAAAGGCCAGAAGAGACAGTTCTTCACTCTTCCCCTTGGGTCATAGCTAACTACCTCTCAAGGGTTTTTGGAAGGCCTTCTCCCCTCCCATCTTCCTCCTTTCTGTTCCATTCTTGGCTCCTAGCACCTTGCGTTCACCTCCCGGCCACTTTCTTTACCTCTGCTGTCAAATCCCACGTGTCCCAGACCCACTCTTCCTTTAAAGTGTGGCCCCTACAAGGCAATTAGTCTCTTCCGGCTAAACTGACTGCCTCTCGTAACTCCAACTCGTTGTCATACGAAAATGCACTAAAGATAAGTTTGAGAGGCAAGGTGGATGAAAGAACAAAGATCTTGGCCCTGATTAGTGGCACTGGCTGAATCCCCAAGCTGAATTTGGTCCTTGAGGATTTCTGAGCAAGAGAAGGATCCGACATGAAGCCTTGGAATGCATCCGTGCTGGCGTGGTACAGACAGTGGGCTGGAGAGGAGCAGTAACCCGAGGAGGAGAGGCTCAAGTGGACACACCAGCTGGCAGACAGCAGGTGACTCTGAAAGCCTGGGTGCCGCTGTGAAAATACAGAATATGAAGCTCACAGAGAATAGTGCCAAGGATGAGTCCTCAGGGGCTGGGAAGTTAACAGAAGGACCTGAGTGTTGGCTGTGACCCGTGTACCTGTGGGGAAAGAATGGCACAGACACAGTAGAGATTCAGAGTGTGGAGTCGGGGGCCACACTAAAAATAAAGTTCTGAGTCTCTTTCTCCCCTTGCTTTTTTTATTGAGGGTCACAAGTGGAAGATTACTGGTGGTTAAAGATGAGGAAGGACATCCTGGGACATCAAAGAGAAAGTAACTAATCCTGAAGGGATGTTAGTGAAGCAGGGAATTTGGGAAGTCCTTTCCATGCCCAGGCAAGAGTGCCTGCTTGCAGCAAGCAGTCTGATCAAGGCTTTCCCTGACCTTCAGACTTTGCCTAAGCACCAGGCGACTCACTGCTGGCATGCACATCCTCCACCTCTCCCCTCTTCTTTACCTTTAAGCAGCTGTCAGACACACCAAACTCGCTCCTGGGGTCACTGGGTGCTCAGGACATTCATTGAGAGTTTTCCGGTCAGGTAAAGTAAATGTAAAGCAAATATCATTCTTACTAAACCAGTGATAAAAGTACCCAAAGGGGGTGCAACTAAAAATTTGGGTTCAACTACTCAAGGTTTTTTGAAAGCTCCTGATACCAGGAAGTTGTTTCTTCATGTTTCCAATTAGCAGATGTGAAGTCAAGGATTTGATGGAGCAACCACTGAACATCAAGGGTGAAATTATCCTGAATAGCCATGAGCAATGATTTTTTGATATTTATTAAGGAGCACTGGGTCTCATTCCACTTGTGAGAGGTGACACATAAGTACTTATAGTGCCAATCACAAGAGAGCATCTGCCATAATTTCAATGATTCTGTTTGATCACCTAACCTTGTGTGGTAATTTCAAGCAACCTTAAGTGAATAAACATTTTTTGATGGATCATTTGTTGTAAGTTGAGAGAGTGGGTAACGTTTTGTATAGCAACTTCTACAAAGCCAGCAGTCTGCGTGGTCTGTAGCAGCAAGGCTGCGACCACTACTGCTGTGGGGAGAATGATTATGGAAACAATAACTAATATTAGGCCACAAAATGCCTGGAGCAACTGCCAAAGGCCTGTTTAAGCAGAGGTAAGGCCTTAGATTTTCCCCACTCTTTTGTCATATTTACAGATATGTAAGCAAAAGCCTTCCTTATTATGACCATACAGATGCTGAGAAGTTATTCTGGAAGGATAAACAAGCTGCATAGGTGCAACTGAGGCCGTCTATTTTAAATGAGTAATTTTCACAGGTAATATTAAAAGTCCCATAGAGATGGATTCACTGTATGACCTGTCTGTCCCTCCTCTGGGTATTTTCACAGAAAAGACAGAATCAACTCAGCACATCACAGTGACGTAGCAAAATTAATGTTCATAACAGCTCGATTTACAGTAACTAAATTATGGAATCAACCCAGATGCCCCTCACTAGATGAATGAATCAAAAAGCTATCTCTCTCTCTCTCTCTCTCTCTCTCTCTCACACACACACACACACACACACACACACACACACACACGAATTCTACTCAGCTATTAGAAACAATGATATTATGGCTTTTGAAAGTAAATGGATAGCAATGGAAGAAATTATGCTGAGCAAAATTAGCTAAACCCAGAAAGTCAAGGGTTGAATGTTTTCCCTCATTTGTGGAGGCTGGAGATGACCCCAGGCTTGGGTGAAAGGCAGTCAAGCTCAGTACTGACAAGGTCAAAGCATCACATAATCTAGGAGAACCATAGATATGTATGGGGGTGGGGCAGTGAAAGGAAAGGGGTGGGAGGGAAGGGAGACAGAGGAATGATAGGGAGGGATCTGGGGTGATCAACAATGTTGCTTACTCTTTACTCACCCAAGAAGCCAAACAATGAAACAATACCTATTAAATCATTTAATTCTGGAAAATGCACAAATATATATGCATACACATATGGCATACTAAACAGGCGAGGACAGCCAACATGGTGATAAACACGGTTTCTGGGTTATGTGGCTGGCCAGTCACGGCGTGCACTACCTCAGTCCTTTGGGCTAACTTCCTGATCATCCCCAACGTGGCTCAGGAGACCTCCCAGTTCTTGGCAGCATTGGTCATGGGGCAGTTGCCCTGGCCAGAACAAAGGGAAATGGCTTTGGTGACTCCTTCACTGGGTCTGTCATCCATCCTCTGCATTTCTAGAAACAGCTCTTCAGCCATGATAAGGCATAATATACCACAACTGCAGCAAGTGGGATTGTTCCTACAATGAAACACAAGCATATCCTTCTTCCCATGCTAGAAGGGGGATGGGTCCTTCCCAAAGGCCTCTTTAGAGGTCTTTTCACCAAACCAAAGAAGCAGGCTTTAAGGATCCCTTGGTTTGAAAATGTCACTGTGCAACAGTCAACCCATCATCCAAAACACTGAAAAAATCAAGTGTGGCTGATGCATAATGAAGTGTATTGCTAGGAGACGATTTCCTTCCTTGTATTCTCCCTTCTCTTTATTTTGACAATTTAGTTTTAAGTATGGAGTGAGTGTATTCTATTATGACTTGTTCTTGGGGGTTATATGGAATTCCAGTGATATGTTTAATATTCCAGTCATTACAAAAGTTTTTAAAGGTTTGGCTAGTGTAAGCAATTGCCATTTTTTGTTTTACTAGAGTTAGGGATACCTAGGGACTCAAATAGTGCTGTTGAACATAGTGGGCTGCTTCTCCCTTGAGGGATGTTGTATGAGTAAACGGTGAGTAAGTATCTATGGCAGAGGAGTAAGTGAAGGAATGTGAGTAATATCATCTGCCAGATTTCATTAGCCTTTAATCCTTGGTGATTGGAGGATGTGGTCCAGCAGTCGGACAAGAGGGGCAAGAGGAGAAGACTTGTTGAGCCCGAGTAAGGTCAGATTGTTTCCTTATTCCTTGAGCATTTTGATGTAAAAGGTCATGGGATTTTTGAGCTTGAAGTAGTTGGGTGGTCTGGATTAACTTATCAACTTGATTATTTCCTTCTGTCAAAAGTCCTGGTAAGGGGCTGGAGCAGTGGCTCAGTGGTTACAGTGCTTGCCCAGCATGTGTGAGTTCAAACCCCAGCATCCACATACACAACTAAGTGTCAGAGCAATGAAAGCCATGTGAAACACTCAATAAAAATTGATTCTGTCTCTCTCTCTCTTTCACTATCCTTCTATCTTTAAAAAAAAAAAGTCCTCGTAAATCAAATTGGGGCATAAGGTAGGTAATAAATACCTTATACAAAAGAGCTCAAAATTGGTCTTGGAGTTTCTTAAAAAGATAAAATAAGTCTTTAGAAATGGCTGGCTTTATAAACAGTTTCTAATATCAGGGTTAGGTGCACCGCATACTATGAATCACTAATGATATTAATAGACTCTTGCAGAAAAGTCACCAAAGCTAAAATAATAGCTCCTAGTTCTGTCTTTTGAGGAGTTAAATATCCTGATTGAGTTTAAAAAAAAGAAATTCCAGAGGGGTTAGGGATTTAGCTTAGTGGCAGAACACTTGCCTAGCATGCGCAAGGCCCTGTGTTCGGTCCTCAGTCCTGAAAAAGAAATTCCAGAGACAATGTGGGTCAAACTAGTCCACCCTGATCCATCAGTAAACAGTGTTCTCTCAGACAGGGGTTTTGTTACTAATTACTCCGGAGAGGATCCAAGATATATTGGAGAAAATATCATTTATCAGAGGACCAATGGCTGTCAATATTGTCCACAAAGTCAGCCAGGGAAATCTGAAGTTGTGCAGCAACATTTCATGCATCAATAAAATCCTTTAAGGGTAAGGGAATGAATATAGAGTGTGGATCTTTGCCCCAAAGGGTCCAGACCTGCTTGCAACCTTGAATAATGTTTCCTAATTAATTCCAGGTACAGTGTCACAAGCTTGTAGCCAGCATGTGGCAAAAACAACCATTTAATAATATCTAATTGTGTAGTATATCATCCTAGCAACGCTTCCAGTAAAAAGGGAGTGGAAAAAATGAATGGAGCTCGGAGCCAGCCGGCCACACCAAAAGTGAAGTGCTGAGTCTCTTTCTCCACTTGCTTGCATTGAGGGTCACAAATGGGAAGGTTACTAGCAATTAGAGGTAAGAAGAGGCGTCCTGGGACTTCAAAGCAGAGGCAGCTAATCTTGGAGGGATGTTCCTGAAGCAGGATGTTTGGGAATGCCACCCCCCCCCCCCAGTCAAGAACACTCGTGTTGACCAGACTCCTGGCTGCTTTCAGCAAGTCAGTCTGGTCAGGGACCTCCCCTAGGCACAGGTTGACTTACTGTGGGTGTTCCCATCCTCCGCACCTGAGAAGATGGTACAGACTCGTCCTGAGAGGGGGGAGGAGGAGCAGCCCTTCCCTGTATAACAGAAGCAAGTGGAAGATCTTCTGCAAGGAGAAGTGGTCATGGCACTGCTGCTGAACTGCTGCTGCAGAGACAGGAGCCGAGCCCGAAACTAGGAATCAGAGTCCGACTGGCACTCATCCTCTCCCGTCCACCACTTGCTCATCCGCATCCATCTTCCTCTCCCGTCCACAATGTGTGTCTCCTCTGAACTCCTGATCGCATCCCTTCTGCCTCCTTTCTCTGTCAGTCTCCTCTCCCCTCTCCTCTCTAACCCCTCAGTCAATAAAGACATTCAACAGTCTTCCTTTTTTTTTTAATTTATTTTTTAAAGAGAGAGGGACAGTGAGAGAGAGAGAGAGAAAGAGAGGGAAAAAGAATTAATTTTATTTAGTTTTTCAAGAATTTCGTTGCTCGGACACTTTATCGTGTACCTGGTGCTGGGGTTTGGACCCACGTACTTGCGCGTGCAAGGCAAGCGCTGTAACTGCTGAGCCACCACTCCAGCCCCCAATTTTTTTTAATTTTGCGACAGGGTCTCACTACATTGCTGAGACTGATTTCAAACTTGGGATCTTCCTTCCTCAGCCTCCTGAGTCACTGGGATTACAGGCATTCTCCACTGTACCCAGGACTCTTCGATCTTAAAAACATCAACTAACCTCTCTCCATCCTCCCCTGCATCTAACACGTGCCCTCATTCTCTATGGTGCCACATTCAAGCTCTTTGAGGAAGCCATCTGTGCCCATTTTGTCCTCTTTTATTTATTTATTTGGCTGCCCTCACCTCTGAAGCTCTCCTCATTAAGGTTGCCTGAGAGTTCTGATTGTTCAATCTATAGGCAATTTTCTTAACTGACCTCAGCAAGTTATTTGATATTTTCCCCCCGTTTTCTTGCAGTCTCTTCTGGCCTTGCTTCTGAAACACTATTTGCTCATGTTTTCTCTTGTCCCTCTCTGTCTGCTCTGCCTACAGGTCTGTCCTTAGCCCTCTGCAGCACCCTTGGGCACAATTTTGATGCTGATAAGTCCCAGACATGTGTCTCCAGCCCCAACCTTCCCTCTGAGTGGTGTTTAGCTTCTGTTCAACACACACTTAAATACCATGTGGCAGGTGCACTTAACAAATTCTCTTATTCACTACTCTGTCTGCTGTGGTTTGAATATTTGTCCCCTCCCAAACTCCTGTTGGAATTCTATTGCCATTGTAACAGTATTCCAAGGTGGGACCTTAAAGAGGTGTCTAGTCCATGGGGCTCTGCCCTTGTGAGTGGATTCACATTATAAAGGAAATGAGGTTGTTATTGCACTCCTTTGAAACGACCCAGTTCAGCTTCCTCTTGCTCTCTGCCAACCTTCTCTTTGTCCTTCTGCAATGGGGTGAGGCAGCAAGGCCCTCGCCAGACGCTGGCCTTGATCTTGGGCTTCCCAGTATCTGAACTGTGAACCAGTACATTTCTGGTCTCTGTAAATTACTCACTCTCAGGTATTCTGTGTTATCAGCACAAAAAGACTGAAAATCCCCAAACTAGAAAAATCCCAGGACTGAAACTAAACTCTCCTTCCTAATCATCCAGCTTCTGCTCATCCTTCTGGGAGGCTGGTCCTATAAAGAGGCCTCCCGTCCTGCACACCCCGCATCCTTCACCCCTTCCACTCTGAATACAGCTAGTCCCAAGACCTGCTCGTCCCCTCTTCACTGCCAAGCCCCTCCTGTCTCTCCACCGCCTCTGCTTTGATCCTGCCCTGCAGCATGCCTGACCTGGGTTCTCCCAGCAGCCTTCTGGAGTCTCCTGCCTCTGGTCTGACCCTTCTCAAATCTGCTCTGTGATGCTTTCCAAATACTGCCCTCTAACATACAGTCTGATCCCGTCTCCACCTGCCCTCTCTGCGTTCCTGCTTAAAGCCCTGCCACTGCCCCCCTCGAGATATTAGGGTGAGTAAAGCTGATTCATAGGGAATAGGGCTGGCAGGTCCAGGTAGCGTCTCATGCTTTTGAACATTCCACCAAGCCTTTCCTCTCTTCTCTGTAACCACCACAAACACCTCTGTAAGTGACATCTATGCTTACTAGCTTTTTTTCTTTTAAGAGAGAAAGACAGTGAGAGAGAGAGAGAGAGAGAATCAATTTTTATGGAGTTTTTCACATGGCTTTCGTTGCTCCAACACTTAGTTGTGTACATGGGTGCTGGGGTTTGAACCTGTGTACTTGCGCATGCCAGGCAAGTGCCACAACTGCCAAGCCACCGCTCCAGCCCCTCTTAGTAGCTTCTTTATTCTGATTTAGCCCCTCCACCTTGGTGCTATTTAGCACACATTGTATACGTATGTCATTGCACATATAGTTCTTTCAATTGCTGACTTATTTGTGCATCCACTGGCTGCAAACGTATTAAAAGGGGGGTCTAAGTGCTACTGAGCTGTGGCGCCCTAATGCTAAACTTCTGTTGAATGAATGGCAATAATTTCCTTTTCATTGAATAATTGGCTATTGAAGCATGTGGGATGTAGGATCAAGCTCTTGAGTTAAAATTCCTCTTCAATTGTTGTTTATAAGATCTGTGACTGGGCAAATTTTTATGAGTCAGTCTAAACCATTAGGAATAATAAAAGAATCCCACACATTGAAAACAATAATTAAATTAGTCTATATACATCATAGACAAAACAGCTAGCACATAATGAGTTTTTAATAAATTTTTGCTAATATTATTTTAAATTGGGAAATCAATTGCTTTAGGGATACTTGGAAGTACTTTCTAAAATGAAGATGGAATATTCTTCCTGAAAAACTTGTTGTTAATTCCAGTATTTTTTAAATGATTTTTCTTCATTGTTGTCATTTGCAAAGTCAAAACTTGATTTATTGGTAGGGAAAGTTCATTCCAGTTCCTGGCTTAATTATCACAACTTCCAAAAAGGGAGGGGCAGAATTAAAGACATGATCTTATCCTGTCGGAGGTTCCAGATTCAGATGGCTGGAGGATATCATCTTTCATTCCAGGAACCAGGGAACTAGGGGAGGAGGTGGGAATTGCTGCCACTTGCCTACGCTTAATGCCTTTTCCTGAATCAGAAGAAACTGGATGCTTCTTCAAGGAATTTACCCACACCCCAGAGACTCACTAAATATTTCCACCCCTGCTCCCCAGTACATTTCAGGGACAGATCTTTCTTTCATTATTTAGAAAGGACATGGAGATGCAAAGGTATTTTAATATTTGTGAAAGCATACCACAAATGCTTCAGACCTCTTAAATAAAGAGGAGTATACTCTTAAGACTAAATACAGATAATTTACAACATAGCCACACATTTGACATATCCAGGTAAGGATGTCTTATCTTAGTCCATTTTCTGTTGTTGTAACAAAGTACCTGAGGTTGAGAACTTTGTAAAGAGAAAAGACTCATTTAGTTCAAAGTTTGGGAGGTTAGAAGTCCAAGATCAATGCAGCCTCAGTGTTCAGCCTCTGGTGAGGGCTATGCTGTGTTAGAAATACCGAGGTGTCACAAAACATCAAACATGCCCAGAAGTGGGTGGGCAAGACAAATTTACTTCGGCCAGAAGGGTGTGCCATGGAACCTGGCGAGCAAGCATCCCTGGGTGGGCAGGCTGCCTGATCTCATCCCTAACGTAGCACTCTCCCTTGCCCTGTTTGGAGGATTTGGGGGTTACCATCTACTTGATTAGCTAATGGTGTAGTTGGATCTTATCATCCCAATTAAGCCTAAGTACTATGTTCTGAAAATGGATGACCAAGCCTCCTCTCTCCCATACCTGGCTGCAACATAACATGGCAGATGGCGACATGGTGGGCTGGAGTCAGGCTCGCTTGTTCTTTCATAACAACTCTCTCTGTTGAGAACTAACTCTCTCCTTGAGACCAGCATTCATCTCTTCCAGGGCAAGGCCCACTGAGGCTTAGGTAGCTTGTTCTAGGGCCCACCTCCACATTACGACAGCGGGTGCCAAGCCTCCAGCACATAAACCCCGGCAGGACAGGCTGCATCCAAACCACAGTACTCCTCAGCGCACCGGAAAACTGACTGTAGAATTTTGAAAGCCTACTTGGTTACTGAGAGCTCATTTCAACAGCTGATCAAACACTATCACAAACTGTTTGACAAACCACTGATCATTTCAAATTCTATTAATACCCCTTTACCTGCACAAACATTTATGTTTGGATCCAATCCAGCTGTGGCTGCTACCAGATGGTTCATAGATGCATGCTGAGACACATCGGAGAGGTAACATCTGGAAATCTTAGAATCACATTCTTTTTGCTAAAATATGCCTGCAAGGGATGAGGGCCTCACAGAGAGAAAAAAATCTAAACGTTTAATGGTTATTACGAAGGATGTGAGACATTAAAGTTTTTTCTTCATTTTAATTAAAACTTTTAGAGAACAAAGAGAAGTTGACCTTACATTCCAATTGAAAAACATATTAATTCCATAAAGGAGTAGCACCTTTTGATTTGTGTTATGACGATGTCATTCTTCATCTTTATGAAATTGAAGAATACAAGGACATCATCTTCTTTAATAGAAGTTTATGAAAATATCCAAGACTACTTGTTGAGTCTGATCTCCCAGCAGTGGTGACAGGCTAGCACTGACCCTCCACAAGCATGCTTGATCCAAGGGACCTGGAACAAAAAAAAAAAAAAAAAAAAACAACTTCCTAGATTGTTTCTATGTTTACTGAGATAATGCACTTTAAAAACTTTGGTAAATGTCCATTATTGCTTTAGTTCCTGTTAAAGACAGACTGTTTTTCCAGAACTCAATGTACAAGAAATAATCATGAAGAAGAGCTAAGGAAAAATGACCAGCTTGGGCAGGTACAAAACACAGCTCCGTCTTTATTTTAAGACCATGCTCCAGGATCAGCTTTCATTAAGACCTGGGAAGGGGATAAGATGTGGTTCTTATTTTTTTAACTTGAAATTATATTATCCTACTTTTAATATTATCCTAATTTGTATACTATCCTATTTTGAATATTATTCTCATTTCAAACTTCCTTCCCTGCAATCTGAAGCCACAGTGGTACTGCACAAGGTTTGTGGATTTGTATGCAGAGTCAGCTCTGAGGGAAGGCTGGACAGTGTGCATTTACTAGACCTTGGGGAAATATTAACGAATGAGTGGTAAAATGCATTTGCTTGGTTTCTGCTGTACTTCTTATCATGTAAATGCCACTGAATTTCAGTTATCTTCCCCACATAACAAACAACCCCAGAACTTAATGGACTAAAATAATGATTTATTGTTTTCATGGCTCTCTGGACAGGCTGCGTGGTGCTGCTGGTTTCACCTGGGATCATTTCTGGGGCTGCCTTCCCACGGTAGATCAGCTGTGACTGGGCGGATAGCTGAGCGGGTAGCTAGGGCTGTCTCTCTCCTGGAATGATCTTCCATCCTTAGGAAGCTGGACCGTCTTTGTCCCACGATGGCGGCTGAGTCCTAAGAAGGCAAACACCAGTGGGCAGGTGCTTACCAACAATCGCTGCTTGTGTCAAGTTTACTAATGTCCCTTGGCTACAGCAGGTTGCGTGGTCACATCTGGTATCCTCCAAACCTGGAGGTCTGATACTTGGGAGACCACTGTTGTGACAGTCTACAACACTGTGATTCATTAATTGTGACTTCTTCTAAAAGGGTTACTGAATCCATAACGGCTTGTGGTTAGAATGCTTCTCAGTCATCAGACTTGTCATTGAAATGTTAGATATGCTCGGGAGGCTCCATTAAAAGTGCTTGACAGCTTCAGCAAGGAGATAGCGTCCACCCCACCATCAGTGACTCCAAGACGCTCCTGAGAATCACCTCATGCTGCAGGAGAGCACTCGGATTCCCACGGTGGGACAAAGCTCCCAGTGTGGGGGAACATTACCCCCACTAATTTTTTAACTCCAAAGGAATAATGCGGTCCATTAATGAATATAAAGGAGAGCTTAGTGGAGCCCGCAGCACTCTGCCCCACACCCAGGGGGGACTGGAGCTGCTCCGGAGGGAGGAAAAGGAGAAAGGGAGCGAGTTTCCTGACCAAGCACCTAACCCAGCCGGCTGCGAACTCCCTGATCTGACTGCTCTTAATTTACATGATCTTGTACAAAGCACTGGGAATTGATTGCTCACATTAGTGAACTTACAGCTGTTTGCGCGAGCGACAGCATCCGGCCGGCCATTGCGATGTTTCCCTGAGGGCGGGGCGGGTTGCTCAGCAAAAAACGGTCTTGACGCCTCCACCACCACGGTCCCAAAACCAGAATCTATCGCCCTGAGATTGGGCCCTTTCCCAAAGGGTCTGTGTGGTGCTGGGAGTTCCCTCTCCACCTCCGGTCACTGCCCTCGGGGCCAGGGAAGGAGAGGATTCAGCACAAGATCTTTAACTCAATCACGGCGGACAATAATTCTCCACCGGTGCCCATGGCTTACAAGAGATGGTTTTAAAGTCCTTTAACATAAGCTCTCACACCAGCGTTCGAGAGCGGGGCGACTTGGGGCCTCAGCCACCACGATCAGAAAGAGGGGTTACCGCCCCCCCAACTGGCCATCTGCCCTGAGGGCTGAATGGAACTGTGAATCCCCTCTCCAGCTCACAAACCTCTTGGTTGGCGACCTTCTGCCCACCCTCTACACACCCAAATAGGAGGCGCCTGTGAACAGAGCTTACTGCAGCAGGGCACAGCGTTCTAATAGGGGATCGTCTGCTTCAGCCTCTGTTTGATATCAGCCTCAGGAAGCTTTGAATATATGGGGCAGCACGGGCTCTTCCCCTTAGCATTTGAGCCCGGTGCATAGCCAAGGCTACGTAGGCCTTGACCTCTCCAGGTGGGCGCCCCCTAGTGCTTGCAACTGAGAACCACATAAGCACTGACACAATCAGGACCATCTTCTGCAGGTTTCAGTCAACCCCACAGAGCAGCTCTTGGGACTTCTGAAGATCATAAGTCACACAGAGTGGGTCACCAGTGATCCTGAGGAAGTGAGTTTCAGGCTGGCCACTCTCCTTGGATCAGTCAGAGACCCACACATCTACACTAGGATCAATTAGATTGTCTACAACTTCTGAGCCCCAGGCCCAAGAAATTCTAGAGTGTGGATAGGCAGAAAGCAATCATCTCAGGATTACAGCCCAGAGGGAGCTGAATACCCCTTTGCAACAGAAAATTTTGAGGAGATCCTCTAAGAAAAACCAGGTCACCAGACTTACCCAATCTGCTTCTTCCCCGACAAGCTCAACTGTGAAGAATCCCCAGCTAGATGACAGATTTGAACACATCCTCCCATGGTACATAC
>PVKS010019191.1:27711-38887 GCA_004027875.1 Aplodontia rufa
AAAAACTCAGAACTTTACCAACTAGTTTTGTTTTTTGTTTACCTCTTGGTTTTTTTTTTTTAATGGGGATCTGGCTGGAATATAATATTTAAAAATTTTTAACATTACTGTGGGGTTTTTTTCCTTTCTTGATTTATGATTAATACTGAATTTGGTGTTGGTGGATGTAAATATTTATCCGTGTGTATGTATTGGTGATGGCTCCTACTTTCTCTCTGTCTTCTTGAACTCAACTGCTATCCCTATACCATTGGGTTCCAACCAGGGAAACATTTCATGATAGCAAAATAGCCTCAGCCTCTGGTGAGTGAAGATAACCACGCCCCATAATAACCTCTTCCTCCCCTGGACTCTGGTAATCCTGAAATATAAGCATTTTTCTCTCATCCTCACCCAAAGTCTTTAACCAACCTGCACTCCATTTCTATTTTTTCCTTATCCTAATAGAATAACCTACTCCCCCCTAATCCCTTATTCCTCTTTACTCTAAGGCAGATGTGATTTTATACCTCCCCAATTCACCTCCTTAACTTCCTAGACATTCCTTCTCTCCACTTTCAGAGAGACCCTACTATCTGAAGTAACAGACATGCTTCAAAATGGGTACTGGTGTGCTATCATAATACATTGTGAGAGCTCTCTCAAAGAAACCCATCACAATGAAGCAAAGCCATAAGAAGCTCCAATTACTCCACCAAGAGTAACAAGCTTGAAGTACAAGACACACTCTCTGACTCAGAAAATGAGGAAAAGGGGAAATAAATCCTCTCCTCAACCCCACAGATCTCCATCCAAGGACCCCATAGCCGGGGCCCTAGATGAAATCCAAAGACATTGTGTCAGCATTATGATTAGTAATGTAATCAAAGATTTGAGAGATGAAATAAGGAAAGAGATCAGAGAACATTTTCGAGGATAAGAGACAACTTCTACAGGGAAATAAAGGAACAATTCCATGAGATGAAAGATCAGCTATACAAAGAAATAGACATTCTGAAAAGAGATGTAGCAGAGCTATCAGGATTGAAAAATGTGGTTAACAATTCAAATCTTCACTGGAAGATACCAACACCAGAGCAGACTCCATTGAAAATAGAACTTCAGCTCTTGAAGACCGAGTATCAGACAATGAGGATAGGCTAAACCATGTAGAATTCAAAGAAGTTAAACAAGATAAACAGCTTATATTACATAATTAGAACTTCCAAGTAATTTTTGATGAGATGAGATGTAATAATCTGACAATCATTGGCCTGGAAGAAAACTCCAAAAAGCAAACAAGAGGCTTAAAGAACCTTTTAAGTGAAATCATAAATGAGAACTTTCCTCATTTTACTATTGATCCAGAATATCACATCCAAGATGCGTTTAAAACACCAAATAGACCTAATCAATTGAGAAACTCACCAAGACATATCATATACAAAATGAATAACAGAGAAATTAAAGAGAGAATCCTAAAAGCTGCTGGAGAGAATCCCCAAATCACATTCAGAGGCAAACCAATTCAGATCACTATGGATTTTTCAGAGCAAACAATGAAGGCCCGAAGAGCTTGGAACAATATATTTCAAGTGTTGAAAAATAACAACTTCCACCCAAAGATAATATACCCTTCAAAATTCAGCTTCAAATGTGATGGGGAAATTAAATACTTCAACGATAAACTCAAGCTAGCAAGATATATGAACACAAATCCTGCACTACAGAACACACTCAAGGATGTTCTCCATTCAGAAGAAAATACCAATGATATCCTAAATCCTTAAACAAGGGCAAGTCAATAATCATATTATACCAAACTGATTTTCAAGATGACTCAAAACTCTGTAATTGATACAAAGTCAGAGACTCAGCCTCCCATATCTATTCTAACTTTGAATGTGAATGGTCTCAATGCCCCAATTAAAAGACACAGACTGGCCCACTGGATCAAAAAACAAAATCCAATAATATGTTGCCTGCAAGAGACACATTTGACACTCAAAAATAAACATAAGCTGAAAGTGAAAGGATGGCAAAATGTCTACCAGGCCTGTGGCCCAAAAAACAAGCTGGTGTGGCAATTCTAATTTTGGATAAAATCAATTTCCAACTAAAACCAGTCAGAAAGGACAAAGAGGGTCACTTTATCATACTAAAAGGGACAGTCCATCAAGAAGATATAACAATAATTAACATTTATGCTCCCAATTACAACCCCCCCAAATATATGGAAAAAATACTTAAGGACATTAATCCCCTCATTGATCTCAACACAATAATTCTGGGGGACTTCAAAACACCACTGTCAACTCTAGACAGATCATCGAAACAAAAATCAATAAAGACATCTCCAATCTGAACAACTCTATTAATCAATCAGGCTTAACAGACATCTACAGAATATTCCATCCTAAGACAGCTGAATATACCTTCTTCTCAGCGGCTCATGGATCCTTCTCTAAAATAGGCCACATCCCAGTTCACCAGGATAATCTTAACAAATATAAAAAAGTGGATATAATACCGTGTATTCTGTCAGATCATAATGCTGTCATCTTAGCAATCAACAACAAGATAAACAATAGAAACTACTCAAATACTTGGAAATTGAATAATTACCTCTTAAACGAAGGATGGGTAAAAGAGGAAATGAGAGCAGAAATTAAGAAGTTCTTGGAATTGAATGAGAATGAGGAAACAACATACCAAAACCTCTGGGACAGTATGAAGGCATTCTTAAGAGGTAAATTTATAGCACTGAGTGCATACACCAAGAATCTAGAAAGAGATCAGATAAATAGCCTTATACTTCAACTCAAACGACTACAAAAGGAGGAACAGTTCAACCCCAAACCTAACAGAAGACAGGAAATTACCAAAATCAGAGCTGAAATCAACGAAATTGAGAACAACAAAAACAAAAAAAAACTATACAACCTATTAACAAAAATAAGAGTTGATTCTTTGAAAAAAATAAACAAAATTGACAGACCCCTTGCCAACCTCACCAAAAGGAAGAATGAAATGAAGCAAATCAAAAAAATCAAAGATGAAAATGGAGATATCACCACAGACTCATTCAAGATCCAGAAGATTATCAGAACCTATTTTGAAAATTTATACTCTACCAAGTTTGATAATCTGGAGGACATGGACAGGTTCTTGGACACACACGACATCCCCTTTTTAACACAGGAGGACATTGAAAATCTAAACCAACCTATCACAGTTATCGAAATTGAAGCAGAAATCAAAGTTCTCCCAAAAAAGAAAAGCCCAGGTCCGGATGGTTATATGGCAGAATTCTATGAAACCCTCACAGAAGAACTAACACCAATCCTCTACAAGCTCTTCCAGGAAATTGATAGAATGGGAACACTCCCAAACACTTTTTATGAAGCAAATATTACACTGATTCCAAAACCCAACAAAGACATGTCAAGGAAAGAAAACTACAGACCAATTTCCCTGATGATCATTGATGCAAAAATCCTTAATAAAATTTTAGCTAATTGAATACAAAAGCACACTACAAAGATAATACATTATGATTAAGTGGGCTTTATTCCAGGAAAACAAGGCTGGTTCAACATATGCAAATCAATAAATGTAATTCACCACATAAACAGAATTAAAAACAAAAGTCATATAATCATCTCAATTGACACAGAGAAGGCATTTGATAAAATTCAACACCACTTTATGTTCAATACTTTGGAAAAGATAGGGATCAAGGGAAGATACTTTAACTATGTCAGATCCATTTACAACAGACCCATAGCCAACATTATCCTCAATGGAGAAAAACTGAAAGCATTTCCACTGAATTCAGGAACAAAACAAGGCTGTCTGCTATCCCCACTTTTGTTCAATATAGTCCTTGAAAGCCTTGCCAGAGCTATCAGGCAAGACAAGGAAATTAAAGGTATTCGTATAAGAAAAGAGGAAGTTAAGTTATCTCTATTTGCTGGTGACATGATTCTATACCTAGAAGACCCATTAACATCAGCCAGAAAACTTCTAGAGCTTATAGGTGTTTTCAGCAAAGTAGCTGGCTACAAGATCAACTCCAGTAAATCACTAACGTTTCTTTACTCCAGCCACAAATCCGCAGAAGAAGAAATCAGGAAACCTCTCCCATTCACCATCACTTCCCCAAAAATGAAATACTTGGGCATTAACCTTAAAAAGGATGTTAAGGACTTCTACAAAGAAAACTATCAAACACTAAAAAAAGAAATTACAGAAGACCTGAGTAGATGGAAAAACATTCCATGCTCAAGGTTAGACAGAATCAGTATAATAAAAATGTCCATTCTACCCAAAGCCCTATACAGATTTAATGCAATTCCCATCAAGATACCTATGGCATTCTTCACAGATATAGAAAAAGCAATTCTCAAGTTCATATGGAAAAACAGAAGACCCAGACTAGCCAAAACATTACTCTACAGGAAGGAAAAAGTAGGGGGTATCTCAATCCCTGACCTGAAATTATACTACAGAGCCATAGTAGCAAAAACAGCATGGTATTGTTATCAAAACAGAACCAAAGATCAGTGGAACAGAACAGAAGATCCTGAGACAAACCCCCATATATTTAAGTATTTGATATTTATTAAAGGGGGCAAAAGCATAGTGTGGAGGAAAGATAGTCTGTTCAACAAATGGTGTTGGACAAATTGGACAGCCATGTGCAGAAAACTGAAGCTGGATCCTTATCTTTTGCACTGCACAAAAATTAAATCACAATGGGTCAAAGATCTGGATATTAAGCCAACAACTTTAAACTTACTAGAAGAAGAAGTAGGGTCAACACTACAGGACGTAGGAGTCGGCAGCTACTTCCTTAACAAAACTCCCATGGCTCAAGCAGTAAAGTCAAGAATAAATGAATGGGATGCAATTAAACTAAAAAGTTTTTGCACAGATAAAGATCTAATCAAGGACATCAAGAGAGAACCTACAGAATGGGAGAAAACCTTTGCCTGCTACACCTCGAACAGAGGGCTAATGTCCAGAATATATAAAGAACTAAAGAAACTAAACACCAAAACCACAAATAATCCAATCAATAAATGGGTTACGGATCTTAAAAGAAACTTCTCTCCAGAGGAAGTCCACAAAGCCCATAAATATATGAGAAATTGCTCTACATCATTAGCTATAAGGGAAATGCAAATCAAAACTTCAATGAGATATATCACCTCATTCCTGTTAGAGTGGCAAAAATGAAAAATTCTAACAACAAATGCTGGAGGGGTTGTGGGAAAAGAGGAACACTGTTACACTGCTGGTGGGACTGCAAACTGGTTCAGCCACTATGGAAAGCAGTGTGGAGAATCCTCAAAAAATTAAGGATGGAACCACCTTATGACCCAGATATCCCACTCCTGGGTATTTTCCCAAGAGTTAGAATCAGCATATTATAGTGATGTGGCTTCATCAATGTTTATAGCAGCTCAATTTACTATAGCTAGATTATGGAACCAACCCAGATGCCCCTCACTGGATGAGTGGATTCAAAAACTTTGGTACATATATACAATGGAATACTACTCGGCCATTAGAGAAGAAGATATTATGGTTTTTGATATCAAATGGATGGAGATGGAAAGAATTATGCTAAGTGAAGTATCCCAATCTCAGAGACTCAAGGGCTGAATGGTATCTCTCATCTGTGGAAGCTAGAATACATCAGGAAGCAGTATGTTAGATGGCTAAGCTAATAATAAATTCAAATTGTATGATTTTCAAAACAACAGGGAGATGACTCCCTAGGATACTTGGAGGTGTAGGGAGAGGGCTGGGGAGGAGGGGGTAGGAAGAAATCCTAGGAGACTGGAGTGTGGGAATTTGGAGGAATCATCTCAGAAGGAGATCTCTGCCCTCCACGAGATATCCATTTAACTCATGAGTTCTTCTGGGGGAAACAGCAACAGGGGGAACCCAAGCTGAGCATCCATGATATGGCATTAGCCCTGGATAACTAAGTATATATACATTGGTTCTTGAATGTTTGATAATGTTTCCCCCTCAATTGTATCTCTATATCCATCTAATAAAAAAAAAGTACTTGATATTGTAAAGGGATCCTGGTTGCCAAAAAATAGAAACTTATACTTAAATAAATGTCCCATCTTCCAGTAACTTAACATATTTGGTCTTATTAACATTTGGGATGAGATTTGGCGTATTGGAAGTGTTGCTTCAATGTTTGTTATATTTTCCACCACACTAGGTCCATGAGTTTTGAGTGAAGAATGTTTGGGAAGTTAGTTCATTACTGTACCTTTGCCAGAGGAATAAGATGCATAGCGTACCTGCTCTCATCCTGAAGACTTCAGGCTCACCCTTGATTCCCGTGGCTTTAATGTGGAAGGATAAAGTACCAAAGTCAATGTTTCAAAAGGTACATTGCAAAAAGATGGCAAATATAAAACCTTGAATTCTAAATTCTAGTTGTAGTGATAAAAAAGTAAAGCTATGAAACATCAAGTTTATTAAGTTCTAGATATTTTCTAAAGTGCCGCATAATGACTATAAAGTGAGAAGGGTATCAACTAATAATAGAAGGGAAGTCCAGGGAGATGCTGGCTGAGTTAGTCAGTTTTCTGTCACTATAACAAACTACCTCAGATAATTAGACAAAAAAACAGGAAAACTTTTTTCGACTCACAGTGTTGGAAGTTTCAGTCCATAGTTGGTTGGCCTAGTGTTATGGGTGTGTGATGAGGTGGTGCTTCATGTGGAAGCATGTGGTAGAAGACGCTGCTCACACTGTGGCAAACAGGAAGCAAAAGAGAGAGAGGAAGGTTCAGGGACCCAATACCTCCTTCAAGGGCACACCAATGACCTAACTTCCTTCCATTAGGCCCCACCTCCTAATAGCACCCTTGGCTGGGAACCAAACCCTTAATACACGGTCCTTTGGGGAACACTTACTCAAACTAGAGCAGTGGATAAGTAAATGCGCATATTACCTAGGAGAATCTATTGGTCATCCTAGGATAAAATCACTAGGATAAAATCAAAAGTACAAATTTAGTGTTTGTAGTGAGTTGGATATTTTTACACCTTCATTGAAGACAATTAGTTAATACTGTCTTTGGGCAATCAATAAACTATCCATGTAAGGAAACCCAGAGGAGGTCTCGTTTCTTTCTAAAGTAGCCCCCCTTATAAGGATCTATATAACCCAGATGGTTAGAAAGCAATCTATGGGCTGTGGTCACCTGCAGGCAGCATCACTGCAGCACACTCTGAGGAGCTACACTGTGTCACCTGGGCAGCTTGGCACTGAAATGGACCAAGTTAATATTCATCACCATCTTTATCAGGACCTTCTGTGGTACCTCCCTTAATTTTCTACCTGACCTATGTTTGTCAATATATTTCTAATAGATCATTTTCTCAGGACCTCCTCTGCAAATGAGCAATCTTCCTACTGTCCTTTGGATTCATAGTTCTTTTCATTAGTTTACTGAACACATATCAGTGGCAACTCTGTTCCAGATCTTATAGGCGACATACTGTGGAAACATTGTTAGTTAAAGGAAATATATCACCAAATAGCCTCTCCGCACATTAGGAAGTAACAGTTGTAGAAGGATAAGTCCCTGAAGGCCCTTGCTCAGCCTAGATCTCTGTCTTCATGCTCGTAGCTCTCAGGATAATTGTCAAATGTACCAAAATTGCAATGCCCTGAGGTAGGAAGGAATTGTTTGAAATAACCCAGACTCTCTGCCTTTTCCTCCTGGAACAGGATGCTCCACAACGTTTGTGCTCAATGGCTCCAGTTCACTCAAGGTATGGAACCATGGCAGAGTGATTTCAGGGTCCCTATTCTGTGTTGTGATGTGGGGTACACACAAATGAGGCTCCCTTCTCCCTGGGCAGCTTTCCTCAGCCATGATGGACCAGAGCACCATGAATTGTAGGTGTCAGTGTGTCCTTACTGCCTCTGTGACTAAGAAATTTGCTTTTCTTGACTTATTGCACAAGTGTTCTGTTCCACTGGACTAGACCTATAGTCTTTTGGAATAATAACTTTCAAAAGTGATAGAGATGGGGGCTGGAGTGGTGGCTCGGTGGTTATCGCACTTGCTCTGCATGCGCAAGTACACAGGTTCAAACCCTAGCACCCATGTGCCCAGCTAAGTGTTAGAGCAACAAAAGCCATGTTGAAAACTCAATACAAATTGATTCTCTCTCTTTCTCTCAACCCCCCCTTCTCTTTAAAAACAAAGCAGTGGAAATGTCAAAGGTGGTCAGAGGAAGGAACTCTTCTACTATTTTCCTACTTCCATGACCATAGATTTCCAACTTTCTTGTTGGCCTCATTCTCTTTTTTGCCAGGACTCATTTTCCATTATATTCTCTTTTTGCTCATAAGACAATACGTCCAGTCCTTGGCATTGGCGCCTCATGCGCAGTCATATCGTCCTCCTTAATTCCCAACCTTCTTTTCATCAGTTACTTGTTATTACTGAAGGCTTCCAGATCTTCTGTCACCCAGCAGCTCTAAAAGTGAACTCATTTTTAGGGAACCTACTGACCCTTCTTCATTCCTGGACTCCAACCATGATTATGAACTGAAATCTTAGATGATCTCTCATGGTCTACTTCAGTTGGACTGCTGAATTTAATACTTCATTTAAAATTAGTAGGTTTTACCTTGATTTTGCCTCTGAAATACCTCATCTCATCTTCTGACTATTTAATGACCTGGTTATTCTTTCCAGGACCATTACACGAACCTGCTAAACAAACTCCCCTGCACTATCTTTTTATTCTCTGAGCTATCATGCACTGACAGAAGAGTAATTTGTTAAACATATAGTGATCATATCAGTTCCCTGCTTTGGAACATTGTTATTGTAAAGTCCAGATTTGTTAACATGGCGTAGAAGGCTTTCACAAACTAGTTTCATTGTGTTCTCTCTCTCTCTCTCTCTCTCTCTGTCTCTCTCGGTTCCTTTCTTACACATGCACACGAGCACACGGGCACACACACACACACTCAACTCCACCCAAACCTCTTAATCTCTTAGCTTCTCAGAGGAAAAAGCACTGTTGGAGACTTGAAATGAAGAAAAAGGATTAGTAGGAGTACCTTTCATGAAATACTGACCTTGTCTAATGAAACTTTCAGAACAATCTGACTCTATAGACTGTGCCTTTGATTGCCTTTAATTGATGAGGCTATTTTACAACTCTGTAGAATGAGAGATTAAGTTTTAGAAAGCTGATAGTAATGAAAATGTTTTATTCCACATCTGTATGAATGTTTTCTGTCTATACCTATGAAAATAATTTTTCCATAAGACTATAAATCACTGCAAGTCAAACCTGATTAAACTGATTTTAACATCTTGCCAGTTCCCTCATCACGTAAGGAGTTACATAAAATCTTTGATACATGCTCATTATGAATTTGTATGACAGTCATGAATTTGCCATTTTGAATAATAATATTTTAGTAGTTTGGAGGTCATCCACCAAAATGCTCTGCTGGAGTCTCCTAAGGGACCTGGGTAACTAGCATTCATGACGTGTGAACCTCCTGGACTGCTTAAATCCAGAAGCTTCTTTTCTTAGCTTTCAGAGTGACTCCCATTTGGAAGAAGAAATTCTTTGGCCAACAAACCTTTTTATCAGCAGAAACATAATTTTGGGTATTGTAAACCTAAAACTTTGAAGTAATATTAAAATAGTCAAAAGAAAGGAAAGGAAAAGATTGGATGTAAGCACTGATTACTAAAAATAATCCCAAATGATTTACTTTTACTTTTTTCTCCATTGCTACAGAGTAGCTAGATTTTGTCACTTTGAGAAGGTATAAAATAATTAGATGGATATAGAAACTTGTGTTTTGTGTTCAAAATATTTGGTGGTCTGCTAAAATTCTTGTATTTGGCAGAGTACAATTATCTATCTCCCACTTTTCTCTGTAAAACAAACATTAATTACTTTGATTAAAAATAACAACATTGGTGATTAAAACTGTATAAGAACAGTAGCAACAAAGAAAAGCAATTCTGTGTGTTTTGTTTCTCAAAGGGAAAAAAAGTGTTGTCCTAACATGATAGTTGACTTAAGTCAAAAGAAAAAAAGAACACTACAAAGAACAAAACTTGAGGAAAGTAAATTTTATTTACAATAGTGTGAACCATCTGAGTATGAAAAGAAATTATGGACTCTGTTAAAATAAGAGACCCATAATGGCTAAAGCAATCCTTAGCAAGACAAACGAAGCAGGAGACATCACAATACTGGACTTCAAATTACACTACAGAGCAATAGTAACAAAAACAGCATGGTACTGACACCAAAACAGACATGAAGACCAATGGACTGCAACAGAAGACTCAGAGACAAATCCAAATAAATACAGTTACCTCATACTCAACAAAGGAGCCAAAAACCCAAGGAGGAGTAAAGACAGTCTCTTTAACAAATGGTCCTGGGAAAACTGTAAATCCATATGTAATAGAATGAAACTTTTTTAATATTTTATTAAGGAGTTGAGTTATTGTACCATCCTAAATGCATATAAAGTAGCAATATGATAGGCATATATTCTTAAATCAGAATTATATCCCCATCGCCCACACCCCAGTCTCTTGATTCTTCTATATTTTGTCCCTACAAGAGATATAAATGCTTAGATTGTAAATTTTCCAGAATTGAATGATTGTATAAGTATTATTGGATTCTCAGGAGGATAAAGAGTGTAATACATTGTTGATTGTCTCCCTAGATCCCTCTCTCTCCCCTCTCCCCACCTACTCCCTCCTTCCCCCCCACCATTGCCCACATGTCTATGGTTGCCTAGATTATGTGTGGCTATGCCTTTCCTGAGTCTAATACATGAATTTGACTACCTTTCACCCAAGACTGGGTTTAACTCCAGCCTCCACAAATGAGTGAAAACATTCAACCCTTGGCTCTCTGGGTTTGGCTAACTTTGCTCAGCATGGTTTCTTCCGTAGGCAATAGCCATCCACTTACCTTCAAAGGCTGCAATATCATTTCTAATTGCTGAGTAGAACTCCATTGTGTATACATATATACAATATGTATGTGTGTGTGTGTGTGTGTGTGTGTGTGTGTGTGTGTATGACACATATATATGACGTGTGTGTGTGTGTGTCACAGTTTTTGGATCCATTCATACAGTGAGGGGCAT
>PVKS010019192.1:0-38787 GCA_004027875.1 Aplodontia rufa
TTTTTTTTTTTTTTACCCACTGGTGATACATAAGATGAAATTTTTTTATTCTTAATATGAGATTCACCCAGTACAAAAGTGAAAAACTGGGGAGTGCTTCAATAATTTTCCTTGTATAATTAAATCAGATTTATAAACTGCCCACACGTTTTTTCTTACTGACTGATATATTTGGAGAAATGTTTATTAAGTTAGAAATATAAAGGTAAATAATAAAATTAACCACTGCTAGTCTAATATTTAAGTAGCTAGAGCCACCAATTATTTCATTAGGATGATCCACTAAATGAAAAGCTGTAGAAAGAAAATATTATGTGCTAAGCTGTATTTTGCAGAATGTAGCTCTTTTTTCTTGGTTGTGTTGTTTTGTTTTATTTTTGGTACCATGGATTGAACCCAGGGGTGCTTAACCACGGAGCTACATTCCCAACCCCTTTTTATTTTGAGACAGGGTCTCTTACTGATTTGCTGAGGCTGGCCTCAGACTTGCAATCCTCCTGCCTCAGCCTCCCAAGTCTCTTTCCTGGTTAATTTTTAAAGACACAACACTGCATATCCCCTACCAGCAGCCTCTCTAAAGGTCTTCTGCCCAGCAGGCCTTAAAGGATGCAAAGGCATCGGTCATCTTCCTTATAATTATGCCTCGGCCACTAGATTGGCATTTATCCAATCTAACCAGTATGCTTCTATTCTATAAAGAAAATAAAGGTTTGTGGGAATTGGTTTCCTTTTTTGATGCTGGGAGTCAAACCCAGGCCATGTGCGTGCTAAACCCCATCTACCACTACATCCCCTGGCCTCCTATTTCTTTTTTTGTTATTAGCTGCTGCTGTAACACAGTTCCAGAGTTTCACTGAAATGTGACATTAGGCTGACATGAAGCAGGTGACTTTTCCTGGATTCCTAAGAAATCTTCTGATTTGGGAAGGAAACAAACCCACCTTTAGGAAGGTCCAAGGCAGGAAAGAAGTAGACAGAGTGTGAAAACCAAAGTGATTGTTCCATCTTTATTTTTTAATGGAGAAAATAAAATAATATTCAGGTGGTAAGAAGGTGCTAAGTGGACTTTATTAACATCTTCAAAGTAATTATCAATCAGTCTGATAAAACCAGCTTTCTGGTAATCAGCATGCATGTAAGGCAGCTTGCTTGATAATTTCCTATGTACATGAAGGATTTTAAATTTTTTTTACATTAGCTATAATCTGTCTTTACACTAATTCATTGAATTATTTAACTGAAGTCACAATATTTAGAGAACTATCTTGGGCATTTGAACACCTGTTTTAATTGGAGAAGAAAAAACAAACACATATATCTCTCTAACTTACGCAGGAAAACCGATTTTTCTGGTTGCACCTTCCTATCTCTTATTAGCAGAATGAGTATAGTTACTTATCTTTCTCTAATGTCATTAAACAGTCTGTTAGTAGAAAGTTCTAAACTTTTCTATTTTCCTTTCCAGTGCTTGGGATGGAATCCAGGGCCCTCCCTGCCCATGCTAGGCAAGTGCTCTACCCCTGAGCTGGATCCTCAGCCCCAAAGTTCTGAAATTTAAGTGAAAATAAGCTTATGAAAATAAAAGGACTGAATATAACCTTCAAAAATCACCAAATATTGAAATGAATCATGAGTTATTAAAATCATAAACCAGATTTTGCATACTGCAGTTAATTCACTATAAATAAACAAACAAACAAACAAACCGGGCTCAGTGGTGCACACCGTAATCCCAGCTATGTGGGAGGCTAGAGCAGGAAGATCCCAAGTTCGAGGCCAGCCTTGACAATTTAGCAAGACTCTGTATCAAAACAAAAAAATTAAAAGAAGAGGGATGTAGCTCAGTGGTAGACTGCTTGCCTGTTGTGCAGAAGGCCCTGTGTTCAATCCCCAATACCAAACAACAAGAATAACAAATACACTAGCTTACACTTGAAAGAGAGAAAAAAAAATCAGCATTAACACTGCATACACTGCATACTGCACATAACGCACATTTTAACACTTCACGGAGACAAATGCAACTTTCAAAACTTACACTCTGTTGACAATCAGAAAAGGCAGGTTTATCAACCGCATAGTAGTATGTCCTTTAAACAGCAAAGTTTTCTTTTCTTCCTTTCTTACTCAAAAATGTCATCAGTCTGTTGTTAGTTTTAAGTGGTCCCAGCAGCATATTTCATATAGAGTAAGAAATGTTCCTCAGAGTAGGTGAGGTGGATCCGTGTAGCATAACTGTCCAAGCATTCTTGAATTCCAATTAAAAGTCCTACCCTTATTCATGAAAGTATATTGAGCTAAATTCTTCACAGCATTAGAATATGTGGTGGCACTACAGAACCACTTAGGTGCAGTGTGCCTGCCAAATTGTCCCTTGGCCATTGAAATGGTTAATCTTTCATTAGCAAGCCTTTGATCCCTACTGGCTAGTGGGAGATACCGTAGTTCTACTTGAGAAGGCAGAACAAATTCCAGAATTCAAATGCGTGCTAAGAGGAGAAAACAACGGTAAAAGCAATCGAGGTAATAGGAACATCTTTCTCAGAGAAAGCACATCCCTAGATAATTTAAACCCCAATTCCAGAGAGGAACTTCAGGCTTTACTAGAAAGGCAGACAGTGGCCCAAGGGTAGGAAACCCCCAAACCATTCTCGTTTTCACTTTCTTTTACTTTTTGAAGTCATTAAGCTTAAGCTGTGTTTGGAAATGTGAACCACAATTAGCATCTTGAGAAAGCAGCTGAAATGTAGCCCACCTACTGTTTCCTGTCAGGGTCATCCCAAATTAAGAAATCCCACTGCATATATTGTTGCAAAAGAAGCGGAGATGCCTGCGGCAGCTATCTCCTTCTAAAGACAGCTCAAGAAGAAAGGGCCGTTTTTAGTGATGCTAGGATTTCCTGTACAAGAAAATGTCATTTAGCTTGTGGCATTGCTCTCACAGCTGCACTTTCCAGCAAGGCACTGTGGATCGATGTTTCCCAGTGGGGGTGCTGTCGCCATCTGGATTGGGGCAATTCTTTGTTACATGGAAATGTCCCACACCTTGCAAGACTGAATGCCAGGAGCATGCCCAATCAGCATAAAACCCACAAGTACAAAGTAGGAGGGCAATACCCCCTCACCTGAACACCAGTGTCTGCTGCAGTTGAGGACACACAGGAAAAAGTGCCTATCCCAAAACATTGTCTCTATTGCCTTGTGTTTGTTTGCCCCCCTTCATTTCTCAAGCCTTCTGCTTCAATTCAGCTTTAATTTACCAGTTCTTCAGGTAGGAGGTTCCTGGGCAGCCTTGGCGACTCAGCAGGCAGTGGGTGTGGTAACTTGGCCTTGCCCCTGGGTGTTCCTAAAGGAGAGATTTCACAGGAAGCAAGCTTCCCTTTCTTGCAATTTTTACTCCAAAACTAAACTATTGGTCATAGTCCTTGTCGGTGTTCTGAGGATTGTCACAGGAGTTCAGTACAAACAGTGACTCTTAACAGTCCACATAAACAAAGCCGGTGGTCTTTGAAGTCACCATTAGATTTCACACAGCAATGCTGTATTCTATGAGTTCCAAGAGTCTCCTTTTTCTGCTGTTAAGGAAGCATTTAATCCACATGCAAATGCTTAGATTCACCTGCATAAATAGTCACGTGATTCAACTTTTCTAGTAAGGTCTGTGAATACTGCATTATGATGGAAATGTGGCTTAACTGGATTGCATGCCCGTTGTTCAACTACGGAGATGGTCACCGGCAAGCCACATTTTACCTGGATGACACAGGAGTACACGATACCTCACAATGCAGAAATGTGCTTAAGCTCTTTTGTCACTTTTTGCCACTGAAACTGAATGGTTATTGTCTTGAAATGATTCTGATGAACTGTGGCTAGGAGAATAGAATTAATTTAGTCCCTATAATTTTTTAAAATAGTAAAATCCCCCAAATCTTTTGAGGCAGAGCAACTCAGAGTTGATAAAGTAGGTTGGTTATATTGTAAAGGGATAGATGGTGCTTAAGAATTCTTATTTTTTTAATAGCAGTATTTTTTAAAAGAATAAACGGAAAGGAGTAAATGAGGCAGAATGCCACTCCACCCTCAGGTCAATTTTGTGGTATATTAAAATGCCAATTATATTTGTGCCACTTGCCAGTCTTGGGGGGGGGGGCTTCACCCTTCCTGGATATTGTCATAGTTTGGCTGTATCATTACATTACTTAGAGAGCTTCCGCCACAAGAAATTGCCACTGCAGTGCTAATTAGCATTCAGAAATGACCAGACTAAATTGAGGGTCAAACCACTTTCATCACTTAAAATATCATCACTAATTTTTTCTTTTTCTGATTTTAATACTTCTTCCATGGCTTAGAAATGTGCCAGCGTGTTTGAAACACTCTACACCAATTTCACCAGTAAATACCTACTAAAAATTCAAACAGATCATTTTTTTCTATGTAACAGTGATTTTAAAATAAAGGACTATCTGCATTCTTCTGTGTTATTTCAAGCTTCAGTGAAAGTGAAAGAATGGTAAACCATGATCATTATCAGACTAATGGACTGGTCCCTGATTTCTAGTGAGTGAGCTAGGCAACCTATTACACAGATACAATATCTGTGAGTGTAAATAACTGGAACTGTATTCTGATTAACATGACAGTTTCTTTTTTTGTTGTTTTTTCTTATAATACTGTATTATAGTATGTGGGTATAAGTATCTACAAGTATACACACATATGTATATGTATTCCACTATTGTAACCTGAAAGAAAAACTATGTATTATCTTTTTTATTCCATACTGGTGTCTGTGTTATTTAAAAGACAAAATTATGCTCTATCTAGTGGTATACTATAATAGGATACTTTGCTGTGCACAATTTCAAGTGCCTTAGGACATTGTTTAGCTTTCCTACGTATATATAAATGCATATCTGTATAAAATTGGGAAAAGTTACCTCAATAAAAATCATTGGGAAATCCTCAGTTTTTAGTTTGTTCTGATTTATATAATATTCAGATAGTGCTCGGTCTTTTGAAATTAAAAGTTCACAATCCTCACTTATAATTCAAGAGTAAGACAACTTTCTTAACATTTTTTCATATATGATCTTGTAATTTGTACTTTTTATTTAAAATATCTGTCTAAAGATTATTGCTTTTAATAGCAACATATGGTATATTTTTTAAATGTTGGGGCTGCAGTGGTGGCTCAGCGGTTACAGTGCTTGCCTGGCATGCGCAAGTACACAGGTTCAAACCCCAGCACCCATGTACACAACTAAGTGTCAAAGCAACGAAAGCCATGTGAAAAACTCAATAAAAATTGATTCTCTCTCTCTCTCTCTCTCCCTCTCTCTCTCTCTCACTGTTCTCTCTTTTTAAAAAATGTGCAGTTTTTTGTACCTAAGGGTATTTGGTATTGATATTTTTATTGACATTATACTGTGTAAACATAAAAGAGTCCCTCTAGAGTTTATGATACAGAAAATAAACAGACTTCCTCATTGCACTTAGTATTTAATGCATTAGAAGCAAGGAAAGAGGTTGGGAGCATATTTTGACCAGAAAAGGAACTGGAATATTCTTCTCGTGTTTCTCAACAGTGGTCATAAATAGTAGCTTAGCCTCCCTCCTCTCCAGGTCAAGGTCATGTATGTGAGAGGAAAGCTGAAAGCGATGTGTGCCACGGGCCTAGACAGAGGACATACAATAAAGACTGGGACCGAAACTATGAAAAATGATTTGAAAAATTGGCCCAGGTGTGCTCTTAAAAATGTGAGGTACATCTTCAAGGCAGGTAAAGTAGTTGCTGCCTGTTGGTTTTTTCCTAAGACAAAAACCAGGTTCTAGTTTTAACACATTGCTTTTTTTTTTTTTTTAAGAGAGAGGAAAGAGGAATCAATTTTTATTTAGTTTTTCATGTGGCTTCCATTGCTCTGACACTTCGTTGTGTACATGGTGCTGGGGTTCAAGCTTGCGTACTCGTGCATGCCAGGTAAGCGCCGTAACCACAGAGCCGCTACTCCAGCCCAACACATTGCTTTTTAAAACCCAGTGGATGTTAGAAGTTGAGTTTTCCACTTTCCCCACTGCTGTGATGGCCTCTGAGTTACACTTTTCACCGAACCCCAACAGAGACTTCTGCATGGACTTGTGCTGCTAGCCCAAGCCTTCACCGGGCTTATGAGATTTGAACTCTTTGCCCTTTAAAGGAAGGACACTAAAGGCTAAGAACATCAAGTTTGTGTGAACGGTTTTTTTTTTCTTTTGCTAAAAACAGGCACCACTTCCTAGGATTTTAATGGGGGAAAGCTGCAGACGGTAGCTTTTTTGTGACTACATATATACCATAGGGAGGAGAGAACTGGCATTTTCAGGATTTGTCCATCTGAAGGTTTCTTCCTGCATGGACTTTTGACCTTGGTTGGCCCAAGTCAGGCAAACAAGGGAGAGAGCACCAACAATGGTAGTCATTTGCCTCTGATTGTTCATTTAAGAAGCTTCCAGTCAGCATGTTTGATTTTTCAACAAATAAATTTCTTAATGAAAAAAAAAAAAAGAAGCTTCCTCTTCCACAGTCCAGTTTGTTCCCTCTTCAGTTCAGACCAGTGACCTCTGATGTCTGTCATTACCCGAGTCTTCCCCAACCAGTACTTTCTGCTGCACCTTAGGCTTCCTAAAGGTCAGTGCTTGTATCCTTCCCATCCAAAACGTTCTAGTGAGTCCCTCTTGTCTCCTGCATAACTCCAGGCGCTGAAATGGAACACACATGAGCTTCTACAGTGCAACCTCAAACCACAGTGCCAGATTACGCTGCCTTCATTCCTCACTTGGACCAAATGGAATGAAACTAATTGTCCCCCTAGTAAGTTATGCATGCGGACAACATTCAAACTTTATTTAAGCCATTCTCCGTAAATAGAATTCTCCTTCATGTGTTCACATCCCATTCACGCTTCTTGGAACAATCCGAATGTTCTCTCCAGGTCTTGTATTATAATTTCTTTACACTATTTCTTTAAACAGCATATGGTTTTTCTCTACAAGCACTTCAAATGCCCAAATGTGACTATATTATTTGTCACTTTTACATCTAATGTGTTGTATTTACAAATGTGAGAAATCAAAAGTTCTTCAACAATTCAGTATTATTCAGCAATGTGAAAATGTAATTTTTGACTATAAGTCTAAAATCAGTTGCATAGTTTAAATTGGGATCACATGGCTAACAGATTAGACTCTACAATATCCCTGTTTTTTAATTATAAGCACTTTAATAACAAGAACAATTTATTCTGATAATTATAAAACACAAATTTAACACAGGAGTGTTACTTTAATTTTGATTTAGCATCTATTTTTAATTTGAAACCTTTCTAGGCTTGTAAAAACAGTTACTAAGAAAATCAGGATTTAAAACCTCAGCAAACAAGCTACTAGATTGAAAATTCTCCATTTGCTTAAAAATCTGGCTGAGAAATGTGTGTTAAGAGTTACATACTTCTGGGAAGAATCTATTGAACCATAGAGATACCCTCAGAATCACTTTTCAAACCATATAACATCAGGGGTTCTCCAAATCCACAGCCTTCAGAGAGCCTTGGTTTCATTAAACCAGATTCAAATTAAATCCTAAACATTTATTTTATCTAATAAGTAAAACAAGTCTGTACTCCCAACTTGAAGTTAATTTCCTTCAAAAATTTTTCTCTGGCCTATCTGAAATTTTCAATTTTTTTTTTTATATTCTTTCTCTCTGATTGGACGCTACTTGTTTTAATGACATCCAATAAGATTTTACATTTGTCTCCTACCAATGTCTAATTTTCTTTTTTCCTGAGACTAGAACTCTAAAGTTATGCTCAGGATAGCACAATAAAGTTTTAAAGCTGGATCAAAGAGGAAACTGAATCTTGAGGAGCCTGGCAAACCTTGTCAAGGAATTTGGAATTTATCCTTAAGACTACAGGGATCTGGGGCTGGAGCAGTGGCTGAGCAGTTACAGCACTTTCCTGACATGCGCTAGGACATGGGTTTGAATTCCAGCACCACATGCATAATGAAGTGTCTGAGCAACAAAAGCCACATGAAAACTAAATAAAATTGATTCTCTCTTTCTCTCACTCTCCTTGTCCCTCTCTCTTTAAAAAAAAAAAAAAAGAAAGAAAAGAAAAAAGAAAAAGACTACAGGAATCTCACCCTGGATCAGTGGCATGTGCAAGGAGGTGTACACAACGAAGTCTTGGAACAATGAAAGCCACATGAAAAACTAAATAAAATAGATTCTCTCTTTCTTTCTCTCTCTCTCCGTCACTGTCCCTCTTTCTTTTTAAAAAGAAAAAAAAAAGACTACAGGGATCTGATGCTGGAGCAGTGACTTGGCAGCTAAGGTGATTGCCTGGCATTTGCGAGTATAAGGATTTGAACCCTGGCACCACATGCACAGCAAAGTGTTGGAGCAATGAACACCACATGAAAACTGAATAAAAATTGCTTCTCTCTCACTCTCTATATATCTCTGTCCACCCCCCCCCCTCTCTTAAAAAAAAAAGACTACAGGGATCCACTGAAGCATTTTAAACTCAGGAGTAGAGCATCTTCTGATTTGCCCTAATCACCCTGGCCATCATGGATTGGACTGGAGAAATGGTATGGATTGGAGGAGGCCTGGTGACTGTTAGTATTGCCATAATCTATTTGGGAGGTGATGGAGGACCCAAACAAGATAGTACCTATTGGAATCATAGATATGAATGAATTTGAAGGACAGTTAGGAAGCAGAAGCAATGGGGGAGATGGAAAGTTAAGTCTGTATGTACTATGTGGCGGCTTAGGCAGGTACTGGTGATGATACTGAAATAAACACAGCACAGGTAGTAAGGCTGATATAAGGCTAGAGTGGGAGACAGGGAGAGGGGAAGAGGGGAGAAGTAAGGCATTCAGTTTTGGACACACAATTTAGTTTGCTTCAGTTGCCTTGTGTTTGGATGTCCACATGAGAATAAATGAGCAGTATTCAGTTGGATGCAGGAGTCCAAAGGTGAGGGGGCAGATATGAGCTAGAGACTGGGGATGTGGCTCAGTGGTAGAGTGCCTCCCTCATATGCACAAACTCCTAGGTCCAATCCCCAGCCCAGCAAAAAATAAATAAAATAAAATAAAAAACAAATAAATAAAGGTCTGGGCTACAGAAAGGAAGTTGAGATTCACACTGCACATATAATGGAAGCTGTAGACAGGGATAAACCTCTTCAACAGACACTGTAGCTTAAAACCATGAAGAAATTACTATAATAAAAATTTAATAAACTATTTCCTCATCACCTGACTTTGTCTCCAAGACCATAACATCAAATTGTGTTCACATCATCTGAATGCTTCTGATAATTGGCTTTTAATTTAGCTGGTTTTACTGGTTAGTTTAAATAAAATGGAATAGCATTTTATGCAGGGGGTTAAGTTGTAGAGCAAAAATTCCTTATACTGTATTTTTTTACAGATGTACTAGCTCAACATATCTCCCAAAGCCTATTTCACTTCAATTTTGGAATAGATGGCCACAGATGAAGAAGGTAGTTTACATTTAGTTGCTATACATATATATTTATATATAATATAATATTTATTTTTATATATAAGATAATATGTATTTATTTAGAGAGGACAGTGACAGAGAGAGAATGAATCGATTTTATTCAGTTTTTCATGTGGCTTTTGTTCCTCGGACACTTGGTTGTGTATGTGGTGCTGGGGTTTGAACCTGCATACCCACGTATGCCAGGAAAATGCTGTAACCACTGAGCCACGACTCTAGCCCCTAGTTGCTTTATTAGATGTACATATGAATATATGCAGGTTGAGTCTCACTTATCCATAAAGCTTGGGATGAGAAGCATTTTTGATTTGGGTTTTTTTTTTCTTGCTGGTTTTGGAATATACATATACATAATAAAATACCCTGAGTATGGAACCTAAGTCTAAACATGAAATTCACTTATGTTTCATGTATATATTATAGACATAGCATGAAGGTAATTTTACAAAATATTTTTAGCACATCATTGCTTTGACTGCAACTTATCACATGAGGTCAGATGTGGAATTTTCCACTTATGGTTTCATGAAACCTTACCTTTAAAGTTGAAGGATTACACTCAACGCAGTGAGATGCTCACAGTCTGAGAAGCACAGGGAGCACAGTGATTGGATAGGGAAAGTAGATCAATGTCTCCTGTCACCCCCATTGTGAGTATGTGTTCACTGGCAAAACGACAGGCAGCTCTGTCAATCTCCCTCAATAGTAATCATCGTAATTTTACTTCTCTCTCCTTTGCTGAAAGCATAAGATTACCCTATAATTTTAAAAAATGTTCCAATAATATGTTACTCAAAGAAAAGGGAACTAATGATGGTTTATGAGACACTTATTTCCTAAAACTAGAGTAAATGTAACTGAAACTTACAATTCTTTTTAGAGTTATAAAAGCACAGTAAAGAAATTTTGGATTAATATTTCCAAATGTGTCTACTAATCAAATGTACATATTTTGAACTCTAAGAAAGTAAACAGAAAGCCAATAAATATGAAGAGACTGTGCAGTTAGAAAGAATTTTATAGAACATACAATCACTAGGGAACAGAAGCAAGCAAAAGATTTGGAATCTAATTTTATACTATGAAGAACCTAAAAAGTACCAGAAATTTAGGGAAAGTCAAAGGATAAGTTCCAGAAAAGTAAAGAAGTGGGGTCATGACACACCTGATTTGATGCCAAGCTCATGATCCCTGATGTATCCTAGACACTGAAGGTCCTGGTTAAGTCAGAAACCTAGCCTGAGATGGCCATCGTGAGACATAATGTAGTGAGGTGAATTAGTACATTTGGCTGTGAAGAGGGCAATAACTTGGGTTCATCATACATTTATTAAAAGCCAGGCATCTCACACATGTCCTCATTTAATCCACCAGCAATCCTGCAAGGTCATTATTGAGAATATCGCCATTCCCATTTTATATACAGGTTAGTAAACTGAGGCCCACTTGTCCCAAGTTGCATAATAAGAATGGACCAATGGGGCTGGAGCAGTGACTCAGCAGTTGTGGCACTTGCCTGGCATGCGCACGGACACGGATTTGAACCCCAGCGCCACATACACAATGAAGTGTTGGAGCAATGAAGGCCACATGAAAAACTAAATAAAATTGATTCTCTTTCTCTCTCTCTCTCTCTCTCACCGTTCCTATCTCTTTTTTTTTTTAAGAGAGAGGGACAGTGAGAAAAAGAGAGAGAGTGAGAAAGAGAATCAATTTGTACTTAGTTTTTCATATGGCTTTTGTTTCTCTGACACTTAGTTGTGTACATGGTTCTGGGGTTTGAACCCATGTACTCACACATGCCAGGCAAACGCCGTAACCACCAAGCCACTGCTCCAGGCCCCTGTCCTCTTAAAAAAAAAAAAAGGATGGACCAAGACCAGAAACTAACTTCAGTTAGTATACAATGCATACTACTATGAGCATATAATATTACAGGGGAAAGTTTGAGTTTCTGTATGAAATAATGCCTTATGCAGACAAACACACCCCCTCTCATTCTGACTTTGAGAGTTCTGTGCCTTTCTTTGTCTTTGAGCTATTTGACAACTCTATAAGTTCTAAGCTAACAATAATAATCCTTGTCTCTAGGAAGGTACATAAATTCTGTCCAGTGGAGGTTCAGCTGACTTCCCTGGTTCTCCATTTGAACATTCGTCTCAATTTCCCTGCTCTCTAAATGTTTCTGTTCTTTGGATTGACCTGTGAACTAATTCTAACATCTTACTGGCTGCCTCATTAACAATGCATAAAATAGAATTCTTAACACGTGCTCACTTTATACATGTGTGGGAGTCATAATTTGACCATGTTAAAATTATCATTTGAGGGCTGGAGTGGTGGTTCAGTGGTTACAGTGCTTGCCTGGTATGCACAAGGACCTGGGGTTTGAACCCCAGCACCACATATACAACTAAGTGTCAAAGGAACAAAAACCAGATGAAAAACTTTAAAAAAAACTGATTCTCTCTCCTTCTCTCTCTTTAAAAAAAATATTATTTAACTATATTTACTGAGTGGCGGATATGAATTTCTAAGCTGTTTCCTCTGTTACTTTTTATAAACACCACATATAATACAGTCAGCCCTCTGTATGCAAAGGTTCCATGTTGGTGGATTCAACCAACCACAGATCAAAAATATTTATTTTTCACAATTGTGTCTGAACTGAACACATTCAGTGTTTTTTTCTTGTTCCCCCCACAATCTAGTAGGACAACAATTTACATAGCATTCACTGTATATTAGGTATTAAAAGTTATCTAGAGATGATTTTAAATATATAGGATGATGTGCGTAGGTTCTTTGCAAGTACTACACCATTTTATATAAGAGATTTGAGCATGCTGGGGCTCTTGGAACCAATCCCCTGAAAATACAGAGGGATAATGGTATTTTTCAAATCCTCACTATCAGCACATATAAAGAAGATCTATAACAGATATTAAAATATACAGGCAGTCTCCTCCCAGCTCCCGGAGATAGTTGCTATTAGCAATTTGATGCATAACATCCAAGATATTTTTCTATGCTTGCACTATATTTCTGTGTAAAATTTCTTAATGATTTTTAACTAAACATGCCATCTACCAACCTATTTTCTCTCTGACTTAATCAGTGTCAGTCCCTGTTGATCAGCCTCCTCAATAGCTTCACAGTAGCCGGCTATATGAATGGTTTGTATTTTTTTGATTAATTCCTTACTAATGTGCTTTTAATTTTTTTATTTTTCTATTACAAGCATGCTACAGTGAACATCTTGGTATGTCCATCTCGATGCATTTTCCCATTTTATAAATTATATATCTCCATAAGCACTATTAATGTTGTCAAATGTATAATTCATTACTTGTAAAGTTACTGCTTCTATTTAGTTTGGCTATCCCTACCCAATATTTCTCCACATTTGTGTACATTGGTTTCCTGGTGCTCAGGAAACTTTGAGTGTTGCTGATGGAAAGTAGTTTTCTAAGTAGAAGAACCACTGAAAGGGATATAAATGGAGCGAATATGATAAACACAATTTCAAGGGGTGAGTTAGTTTCCTGGGAAAAGGATTTTTTGCAAAGCCTAGATGAAACCAGAGAGTCTGTTTAATCACTTAAAACTAAGTACCATTAATTATAAAATGCTAATAAGAACGTAGAAAATAAGAACGTAGAAGAAGTATGGTTTGGATTTAATATCAATACAATACTATTTCAGTTATGAGCATTTTTACTGGTTAAAAAAATAACATCTTCTTAGTGTTAAAACAGCACTAAGAAGAGTCTCTGATGCTGTGGATTCACCACATGTTGGGTATTTGGTAATGGGATTATTAAAAAAAAAAATAGGGTAGGTTGTCATGGTTAAGGATGTGACCCTCAAGCTACACCTGAGTTCTTATTCTGGCTTCATCACTTATTGCCTTTGTGTGCTGGGGAAAATTCATTTAATTTTCTCTTCCTCAATCTCCAATCTGTTTTTTTTAAAGATAACAATAGCATATCTGCTTAAATCCTGTTGTAAGGGTTTAATGAGTAAAGAGCTTTGAACAGTACGATTATAATGAGATAAAGATCCTTGCTCTCAGGTAGATTACTGCAGTATGGTTGTGGACTCAGAAGAAAATAAGGATTTACAATTGAGTGCAAAGGAGCAGAGTAGTAGAATCACAGAATACCATGAGAGCATTTGGGACAGGCCCAGTTTTTGAAGGAAATGGGAAAGTTGCCAATAGGCAGACTAAGGTGAAAGTTTCCCCACATCCCGCCACTTTCTTTCTGTGTCCTGACAGAAACATGGAGTGCCTTGACTGTTCTGTGACCTGGCCAGCTGAAGTTTTTCTTTGCCTACAGGCTTGATCCCAAGCTGGGGCCTTGAACATTCCCAGGCACTGATAAAACTGTGTAGGTTATTGCTGAAACACTGAAAGATCAAAATGTCTTGCTGAATACATAAAACCTAGCCCTGGCCCTGAACCAAATTCCTTAAATCCTCATGTAAACTCCATAATCCAACCCCCTTGTCTTGAACATACCTAGGCAGAACATGTTTTTTCTGTCACTGAAGCACTCTGTTCGAAAGTTCCCAGTAAATGTTTTAGATTCATCACCCTGGCATTTAGTGCTTCTTTCTTTGAAATCCCCACTGAACCCACTTCAGGATAGTTTGGGGCAATCCCTTTCAGAAACTCCCTTGCTACCCCATTTGGAGCAACTCCAGCCTAGAGTTCAGTAGGAGGGAAGATATGGCTAACCCAAGGTTTGAAGAACAGGGAGGGGAAGAGATGGGTAGGATAAAGTCCATCTCTCTCACCTGCATTTGGGAACTGCAAACAGTTTGACAGGGTTGGATCACAATCGTAGTTGGTAGGATAAGGAGTTCTGATGATAAGTTAATGGCTGGAGACTAGATGATAAAAAATCTTGGTTGCCATGAAAAAGAGTATGACTTTATCCTGAAACCAGAGAGTAGACATTATATAGGTAAGTAACTTGATTAGTCTTAAAAATGATAACGTAAGGGCTGGAGCGCTGGCTCTGCAGTTATTATGGCACTTGCCTGCCACGCGCAAGGATGCGAGTTCAAACCCCAGCACCATGTAGGCAACATATTGTTAAAGCAACGAAGGCCACATGAAGAACTGAATAAAGTTGATTCTCTTCCACCCACCCCCCTCTGTCCCTCTCTTTAAAATTAAAAAAAATAATGATAACCTAAGAAAATGGGAGATGGATACACTTGGATACCCAGAGGGCAGAATCAACAGGACTTGCTGATTGACTGCCCTCAGGAGGCAGAGTAAAATATGGATAAGGAATGACTTTCCCCAGGCAGCCCAATGGGCTACACCTATAGGTTTTTCACTTACTCTGTGACCTTGGGTAAGCAATTTCAATTCTGAATGTCATGCTCATGTCAGTGAGATTGGCTTAGTGTTGACCAATTGTACCTGGCAGGCTTGATGAAGAAATTAAATAAAGCATTTCACACAGAATATTTTAGTGTTTGTATTAGACCAACAAATCTGTAAAACAAGCATAATATTATTGCAGGGCTGAGGTAGGGAGTGAGGGTGAGGGTGGGAGCAACAATGTGGTTAGGTGGCTCTACTCAGATTCCTTAGGCCTAACGGCTTGATCTTCCATTTACTAATTATGTGACCTTAAGAAAGTCAGTTAGCTTTTTTATGCTTCATTTTTAGTATTTGTGGGATGAGGAAGATAATAACACCTCTCTCAGTGTTGTGGTAAGGAAGAAATGAGATAATTCAGGCAAAGTGCCAGAACATTAATTCACTTAAATATGGAGTATATGTGCCAGGCATTAGTTTCAATACTAAATAAAACAGATTGAAATGAAACACACGCTGCGCTCCTGGATCTTTTTCTCATATAACAAACTGTAATAATGAATCTCCAGCATATAGAAGGGCTAGGTGTTATCTGTTTCAAAACATTATCTCGAGGCAAGTTTTGTGGTCCTAACCTAAATTGCATCTATAATTTCTACTGCATGGAGAAAATAATATCCCACAAATATTTGCAACGGTAATATGTTGGGCATAATTATAGACACCTTGTAAGATAACTGAGACATTGGGATGATGCCAATAATTGGGGAAGAAACACAGATTTGAGAAAAGTTCTTCTGATAAAATTTTCAATGCTTTATCAGACTTTTGTCCAAGATAAACAATGAGAGTGCTCCAGCACCTGCCAAAAGTCTTCCTAAGAAGGTATACTACTTACAGCTTACTTGGTTAAACCAAGATAAAACATTTTGAGGAATGACTTGGAAGAAAGTTTCATAATAAAATATGCAAACGCCAGAGAGTCTGAATATATTTTATTACTTCAGTATGTCCACAGTCAGCAGTTTCGGAGGCTTTGTTAACAGGATAGGTGGAGGGCATTTATTAAACGTGGAAAGTGAAGACCTGACCAAGTCTGGGGTGGCCGGCAACAGCAAGGCCCGACCCCCCTTTGCTAGGCAACCAACTCCGCCCTAGCCCAGAAGCCAGGAAAACCTCGGCCACCCTGAGGGTACCTCTACTAAGGTTTAGGGGATTTTTTTTACAGTTGGGAATAAGTAAGGGGCTCCAATTGTTAGGGATACTACATTCGCCCTGTTTTCAGCAGAGGACACTATAAGGGAAGTTAGACCATAACCAGCAACGTCCTCCTACAACCCAACGCTGCTGCACCCGGCAACCCCCTTTCCCTGGTGGTAAAATTCCACCCGAGACGCCCCGCCCCTCGGGGGGTGGGAACCAGGTTAGCCCCACCTCCCAGTAACTCTCGCGATGGTTGAGGCGGAGCAAGCAATCTAACTTCCGGCGGCGACTCAAGAGCTCCTCAGCGATTGGTCCGTTTTCACGGGGCGCCGCGTGACGTGCGGGCCGGGACTGTGGTCGCACGTGTGGCTAGGCCTAGAGACCCGACTGTAGCCGGTCCTTGGCGTCCCTCCGGATTTCCAGGGTTTGGTGGCTGTCGCTGTGTTTGGGGGTGTTCGCCGCGCGGCTGCACTATGGTGAGCAAGCCTCGTACGTCTCGGCGACGGGGCGCCGTGGTTTTGAAGAGACCGGATTAATTCCGGTAGTGTCAGTGGCTACTTCTGCCTCCGGCTGGGTAAAGCCAGAGACTTCTTGCCTCATAGTGATACGAAATGGGTCACCCTCACCATCACCGGGCACTCACTCTCCGCTGGGCGAGTGGCCGGGAGAGATGGCCTGCCAGCTCTCCCATAGGGGCCAGCAGCTCCGCGCGGGTTCCTTCACCTAAGACCTGTGACACCTGCCCCAAACGTGCAGCACCTGCCACCTGGGGGCCTCCTGGGGTGGGGCGGTGCGGGCGTTGCTGGTCCCTGCAGGCTTAGGAGTAGTGGATATATATGCTTGTTTACTCCGGGGAAAGACAGCCTGTGGGAGAGGAATGTTGGAACTTTATAAAAAAGCCCTTGCTCAGTTGATTTCTTAACTTAGAAAATCAAGGTTGAATAGCAAAATAACAATGTTTAGAAATGTTTGTGGCTTGGTTTTATTTACTAGTTGTTAGATGAGATGTTTACCCTATCTGGAACTCTACTTCATACATACTTTGTTATGGCTGGCTCCCCATCCTGGTTCAACCTGTCATGGGGCCCTTCCAAAGTAACCAGTCTAAAGGGACTCTTAACTCTTTTTCACCTCACGGTGTTTAATTTTTTTTTCACCTGAAAATATTATATTTTTTTATTGCATGGCTAAGAACAGGAACTTTATCTTACTTTTCCACTGCTATAATTCCCAGCACCCATAACAAGGTATGGCACAGAGTAGGTACCCAACTAAGGTTTGTTGCCTGTAATGAAATGGTAGATTTGAAGTTTGTTGATCCTTCATAAAATTTATTGAAGATACCCGTGAGACTAGGTATTATTCACTGTTTTGGATTCTGTTTTAATGTCTTGTTCTGATTCTCTTCTTTTGAAGCCCCATAGAAAAAAAAAGCCCTTCATAGAGAAGAAGAAAGCTGTGTCTTTTCACTTGGTCCACCGGAGCCAACGAGATCCTTTAGCGGCAGATGAGACTGCACCCCAAAGGGTTCTGTTGCCCACACAGAAGGTAGTTTCTGTTCTGTAACCAGTAAGTTTATAGGTAGACTGGGGATTGAGGGGAGGGTTGGCTGATTTTTGTTTTTTTGTGGTGCTGAGGATCCAACCAGGGCCTTGTGTATTTTAGCCAGGCACTCTACCACTGAGCTACACTCCATTCTCTGTTAGTAGTTTAATAAATTGTTGGCCAACTATTATTCTCAAGTAAGTGGTCTGGGAAACAGTCTATGACTCAGTTTTCAGTATAGGTGCTGATTTTTTGCATCATATGTATGTATTTGGACTGGGAAGATAAAGCCTTTTTTTTTTTCTTTTAAGCGAGAGGGACAATGAGAGAGAGAGAAAGACCAAATCAACTTTTGTTTAGTTTTTCACATGGCCTTTGTTGCTCAGACACTTTGTTGTGTGTGTGGTGCTAGGGTTTGAACCCATGTACTCACGCATGCCAGGCAATCGCTGCAACCGCTCCAGCCCCAAGATAAAACATTTTTAATTGAGATGTTTAAATGACAGATCTTATATAGTAATGATAAGCATTTACTAAACCACCAGCTACAGTGTTTTGTGATATTATTTAGGATACAATCATCTGCTTTCCTGAGATCTGCTATTTCATAATAGTCTTTTCCATAGACTGCATTTTACAGCCTGGTCATTCATCTCGTGAAATGTAAAACATCTAAGCTCATGGTTTAGCTTTAGAAAATGCCAGGGAGCCTTGAAAAGGTTTTGATTTTGTTAGCGTATACTTGTTACGTGTAGATGATACCAAAGTATTGGAGGATATAAGCCATGTTTAGCTCCTCAGTAAAGCCAGTTTTGTTGTACATCGAGGAAATTATACTTTCCTTTCAAAGCCTGCACTGCTTCTAATTCTCCAAATACGTGATAAAACTATGTATTTGTTAGCTAGAATTGTTGCATGGAAGTGTCTAGTAGAAGAAATTGTTTTCATTCTTGTTTGTTTTGTTTATTGAGACAAGATCTTGCTACGTTGCCTGGGCTGGTTTTATACTTGTGGGTTCAAGTGATCCACTTGATCCCAACTAGCTGGTATGGTAGGCATGCACCACTGCAAATGGTTTGTTTTCATTCCATTTTAATTTTATGTAGCAATCTGGTTTAGAAGCTGTGTGTTTCCTGAGTTTGTCAAGAATTGTCTTATTCCTGTAAGCCAGTGTGCATGTGCCATCTGCCTTTTAGTCTGTAAATTGTTCTTATAAGAGTCTTGGGCCTTATCCACAAAGGGCTATTAATTCCATTTTGTTTATTATCCAAGATAAATGATGAAGAAAGGCGAGCAGAACAGAGAAAGTATGGCGTGTTCTTTGATGATGACTACGACTACCTACAGCATCTGAAGGAACCATCTGGCCCCTCAGAGCTTATTCCTTCCAGTACCTTCTATAACATTAGAGATGAGAAAGAAGAAACTTCAGTAATTCCAGTAAGTCTTTTCAGCACTTTAAGCATTTAAGTGTTGAGAGCATGAATGTGGGAAAGAGTAAAGAAACCGCTGGTTTTAAATCAAGATAACTGTTTCAGGCCCAGAAAAAAAATGTTGTCTGTGTGAAGAGCACAGGTAGGCCATATCTTCACTTAAAATTGTATATGTGTGTGCATATCTATACCATCAGAAGAGTAGGCCACCTCTTCTGGTGGCAGGTAGCAAAAGTTATAGCCCTTGACAGTTTCAGGATTTCTGATTGATAGGTCACGTGAGGTAGCATTTTTCAGTAGAGGAGAAGCAGCTGACTTTACATTAACAATTTTTTCAGGATCAAACTGTTCCAAGATAGAATATAACTTTTGGGAACTGTTTAGATCTTTGACACTTTTGTAAAAGCCACAGGCTAACCATAAGAGAAAACAACATAAATATAATGAAATGCCTGTTACTCTGCTCAACAAAATGCAGTCCATTTTAACACTTTATCTTAGGTACAAATGAGAGCACATGTTTATATAAAACTAGTAAGATCTGCTTATCTCCCATCACTCACAACATTTAAGGATGCCCATTGTTAAAAAAAAAACAAAGCACCAATTTCCCCCACTCATCATAGCTCTTCCAGTCCATAGCTTGTTTCTTTTTCTTTTTTCTTTTTTTTTAAAGAGAGGAGGACAGTGAGAGACAGAGGCAGAGAGAATAAATTTTTATTGAGTTTTTCACATGGCTTTCATTGCTCCGACACTTAGTTGCGTACTTGGGTGCTGGGGTTTGAACCTGACATGCCGGGCAAGCGCCGAGCGCTGTAACCACCGAGCCACCGCTCCAGCCCCGAGAATCAATTTTTATTATTGAGTTTTTCACATGCTCTGACACTTGGTTGTGTATGTTGTGCCGGGGTTTGAACCCATGTGCTCATGCATGCTGGGCAAGTGCCATAACCACCAAGCCACCACTCCAGCCCCATAGCTTGTTTCTCAAGGAGACTCCAAAGGGTTAGGTTTCAGGAATCATCCCAGAGAAAGTGAACTGCAGCTGTTCTATTCATAAACCGGGATGTAGCTCTTAAGGTCCTGCATTCTACCACCACGTTGATATTATAGTAGAACCAACTTCTCTATTCCTTCTTTCCCAAGGCTGTTACATCAGAAGTGAGATGTACCCCATTGAGGGAAAGGAGAGGGCCTAGTAGTTGTTCTTCATCTTCCTTAGGGAGAAAACTTTTTTCCCACATTTTTTTATTGGTGCATTAAGGTTTTACATAATAATGGAATTTATTCTTACATAGTCATACACACACAGTATAACAATATAATTTGGCCAGTATCCGTCCCCAGCACTTCCCCACCCCATCCTCCCATTCTCTGGTTCCTTCTGCTGATCTCCCTTTTACTTTTTTTTTTTTTTTAATATTCCCAGTTTTTATTGATTGGGAATTATTTAGTGTCTTAGAGGTGCAAAACATACTTTCTTTGGTCCCTCCCTCCTTTTCCCCCATCCTTCGTTCCTCTCCCCTTCTTTTTCATCAACTCTACTAGACTTTCTTTAGTTTATGTATTAATTTGTATTTGAATGGTTCTTTATTTTTTTTTAAATAATCACTTTTAATTTTTGTACATTTTTTTTAAGCATAGATTTTTTTTAAAGAGGGAAGGACAGTGAGAGAGAGAGAATCAATTTTTATTGAGTTTTTCACATGGTGTTTGTTGCTCTGACACTTAGTTGTGTACGTGGGTGCTGGGGTTTGAACCCGTGTACTTGTACGTGCTGGGCAAGCGCTGTAACCACCGAGCCACCACTCCAGCCCCTGAATAGCTCTTTATGTAATCTTAATCTTCCCTCCCTCTTTCTTTTATTTTACTCTAGCTTTGGGAGAAAATTTTTAATAAAGTCATAATATTCCTTTGGCCAAAGCACATTGATCAGTGTAAGACTTACTTTTTTGGGGGTACTATTTTATATTTTATTTTGAGCCAGGGTTCTACTAAGTTGCTTAGGGCCTTAGCCTCCTGAGTCACTGGGATTACTGGTGTGCACCACTGTGCCTGGCTGTAAGACTATGGTTTTATCCTTATTAATTTTGGGTAAAAGTAATCACTAATTGATTTTTTTCTCTAACAACAATACTGTTACATGAATTTTTCACTTGTGTTTACAAGGACAAATGAATTGTTTAAAAACAAAAGTGCCATTGGTATTCCATAGTGCTAAATAAAAATTATGGATTAGTTGCATGTACTTTTAGGACTTTTAATTTATAACAAAACACCAAAATTGAATGGACTGGTAGTATTGAATAAACTGTACAAGCAGTGTAAGGCAATTAGGAATGACATTACTGAAATGCTTGAGCTTTCTCTGATTTTCATTCAAGGGTGGTACCATGGTAGAAAATACTAGGCAAATTCAATAAGGGAACTACTGTGACCAAAAAAAGTTACATTCTTCTAAAAAGGAAAGTAATCACTGTCTAAACTCTATCATGCATTGCACCGTTTGATTGCTTTCCAAGATATCTCCCGTGAGTAAATTCACTAAATACAAGCCCCACATTTTAGTCACCCTATGACTTTTTGGAGGGGAGGTTGGGTACCAGAGATTGAACCCAAGGGTGCTTTACCACTGAGCCACAGCCCCAGCCCTTTTTATTTTTTAAATTTATTTTGAGACAATGCCTCACTAAGTTGCTTAAGACCTCACTAAATTTCTGAGGCTAGTTTTGAACTTGTGATCCTTCTGCCTCAGCTTCCCTAGTCACTGGGTTTCCTGTGCCACTGCCACCACCACCACCACACCCTGCATGACCATAGAACTCCTAAGGATAATCACAAAGAATACTGTTAAAACAACAAGAAAAAACAACCTAAGAGGGTGCAGTGGTACATGCATGTATTCCAGCAATTGGGAGGCTGAGGCAGGAGGATCGCAAGTTCAGACCCAACCTCAACTTAGACCCTAAGCAATTTAGCAAAACCCTGTCTTATATTTTTTTATTTTTTTAAAGAGAGAGGACAGAGAGAAGCAATTTTTATTTAATTTTTCACGTGGCTTTTTCACCAACATTTCATTGGAGCTGGAGTTTGATCTTGCGTCCTTGCGCATGTCAGGCAAGTCCAATAACCGCCAAGCCACAGCTCCAGCCCAAGACCCTGTCTTAAAAACAAAAAATAAAACGGGCTGGGGATGTGGCTCAGTAGTAAAGCACCCCTGGGTTCAAATCTCACTACCAAAAAAAAAACACTAAGAATGTGTGAATATGTGTAGCGTATGTATATAATGTGTGTGCATTATATATAGTGTGTGTATGTATATGTGGTATTGTGGATCTCAGTGACAGATGTATGGCTGCTCAGTAAATTATTTCAAATTATTATGACAGTGAGAAACTGGACTTGGTTTATGTGGTCATCTTACAATAAGAATTTGGATACGTAGAGTAGGCCTTGAAAAATCAGGAGCTTAAATACAAAACAAAGAATCAGGATCTGTTCAGGAAAATACTAAGGGAGTTTAATCGGACAGGTATGAAGGTTGGATTAAGGGTAGACTAGTGGAGCAGCTATTGGGGTAATCTGTGTCTTGCTTAGCGCCCAAAGGAGGGGCATGAATCACTCTGCAAGAGTTCAAAGGGACATAGGGACAGAGAGATGGTTTATGAGCACCATAGGATTTAAGACAGTTGATTCAAATAAAGGTTTTGCTGATACTAGAGATTGGGATGTTATCTCAAGTTTAAGAGGAAAAGATTATTTTGTTTTGAAACTTCAGGCGAATGGAATTACAAGATCTAGATTGGAGTCCTCAAATCTCTGTCATTGACCAATCTTGGGCACACATGTTATTTAACTCTTTAAACTTTTGTTTTTGTTCTTTCACTAAAACATACATACACCTCTCAGGGTTTGAGGGCTAAGTGGAATGGTGTACAGACTAAGTGTTATCAAGAATTGTGGGGAGGATGCTTCTGAAGTGATGGTGGAATGTACTTGTCAGAATGTGTAAGTGGCACACAGGTGAGAGGTTCCAGAATGTAGCTGTGACAGTTTCCTAGGTCTGTGTAACAAATTACCACATACTGGATGACTTAAAAGAAATTTATTGTGTCATTGTTCTGGAGGCCAGAAGTCCAAAATCAAATTACTGACAAGTTCAGTTCTTCCTTAGTGGATCAGAGAGGTTCTGTTGCTTTCCTACTCTTGTCTTCTGGAGCCTGGTGACAACTGTACCTTGGCTTATGGGTGCATCACTTCTGTGTGTCTCCATCTTCACTTCGAGTTCTCTCTCGGTGTCTTGATGAGGGCATACCGGCCAGTTGACTGGGACTCACTGCAATTCAGTATGACTTCATCTTACCTACTAACCTCTATAAGAATTTAGTGCATTTTCTTTTGCTAACAACAATACCAGTGTCTTAAGTTACAAGGAAAAAAGATTTATTTTGGCTCACAACCAAGGTTGAGGGGCTGCATCTGATGACCTTCTTGCTGGCAGAGACCCAAGGCATCACAGGGAGCATGTGAGATACCTAGCAACTGCCTTTTTTAGCACACCCACTCTCCAGATAATCTGTTAATCCCTTAATTTCGTGAATGAATTAGTCCATTCATGAGAGCAGTGTTCTGATCACCTCTTCCCACTTTTTTTCTTCCTCCAGTACTAGGGATTAAACCCAGGGGCACTTAACCACTGAGTCACATCTCCAGCCATTTTTATTTTTTATTTTGAGACAGGGTCTCACATAGTTGCTTAAGGCCTTGCAGAGTTGCTGAGGCTGGTCTCAAACTTGCAATCCTCCCACCTCAGCCTCCCAAGTTCCTGGGATTACAGGCATACTGGTCTCACTTTTTTTTTTTTTTTTTTTTAAGAGAGAGAGAGAACCATCTTTGTTTAGTTTTTCATATGGCCCTCGCAGCTGTGAAACTTCATTGTGTACGAGGCGCTGGGGTTCGAACTCAAATACTCATGCATCCCAGGCAGTGCTGTAACTGCTAAGCCACCGCTCCAGCCCCGATCTCGCTTCTTAATACCTTATAATGGGGAGTAAATTTCAACCTGAGTTTCAAAGAAGACAAGCCATAGTCATACCATAACAGACTTTATTTCAAATATGGTTGCAGTCTGAGGGGCTGGGTTTACATAAATTTTGAGCAAATACTTTTCAACCGAGTACAGTAGTTGGGAAGTATTTTCAAAATAAACCTAACAATTGTCTAATTTTTGTTGTTTTTTTTTAAGAGCACTGGAATTAAGTTGCCTTCATCTGTGTTTGCATCAGAATTTGAGGAAGATGTTGGCTTGTTAAATAAAGCAGCTCCAGTTTCAGGTGTGTTTAATTTCTGTAACTTTTCAAGTAATAAATTTGTGTATTGCAAACAAATGTAATGAAGTAGGATTTTGCTAATCTTAATAACGGATTAAAACAATTGAGATGTCTGTAATTCTTGTTAAAGATCTTGAAGGGACAAGTGTGGTCAGCAGCCTTTTGTGTTATGCCATCAGATTCTTAGCTCTTTAGAGATCCTAATTGAAGAGGAATTTGGGGAAACTATTTGTGGCAATCTAATAAGGAAATTTTAAGTCACCTAGCCTTTTACAAAGATTCAGTGACATCATTTATTAAAAATATTGTAATTTTGAACAATTATCTGTTTTTAGAATTTCTTCCCAAGAGCATACAAATCTTTTATAGAAGTTTTTGCCATTTACTCAAGGTACACTAAAACTGATTTTTTAAAAGTGTTTAGCACCAACATGGAAGTCCACAGAAGTATTGTTTTGGTATTTTCTCCCAGTTTGCCTTAATTATTGACTAACACATTCCTATAACATTCATTGATTTTGCTACAGACTTGAGTTCCCAGAGTGTGGCAGGGCTTTAAGTTAAACAGAACAAAATATAGTCCTTGACCTCAAGGACTTCAGTTGGAAAAATAATAACTGGTAAATTACAATTGTGGTAGTTTCAGATGGATAAGTACTGGTGAGGCAGAAGGCACTGAACCAAGCCTCAGGTTATTAGGCAAGACTTCCAAGAGGATGTTTATGTTTATGTTTTTTAATTTTTTTAAATTTTCACAGTGCTGGGGATCAAACCCAGGCCCTAGTGCATGTGAGGCAAGTGCTCTACCACTGAGCTACACCCCAGCCCCCCAGTTGATTTCTTAAGAAAAGGCAGGTAGAAGAGAAGACTGTGCAAAACCAAGAGATCGTGAATATTGGAAGCTGTGTACATGTTAGCATGCTAGAAGGAAAGGTGAGGATTAGTAAGAAATGCAGCTGGAGAGGTAATCAGACAGTGTTAGAAGCTGTGTAAGATCAAAAGGTTGAACTTAAAAGGTTTTGTTGAACTCTACTATTTTTACTAGATGGAAGAATATAGCTGAAGAAACAGGTTTGGATTTATTAAAATCTCATAGTTGAAAAGACTGAAAGTATAATAGTCTATAAATACTTAATTTGAGTTACTTCTAACAGGTGAATTTAAAGCCCAGTTTCTCCTTGCAGGTGAAGGCTTTGAGTTTTGCTAAATAGATTGTTTACATAGATGTTTAGTGGAAGAGTGTTTTTACTGGTGAATATTGAAAGAGAAATTTTGTCTCTCTCATCTTTGACTGTTTCTAACTAGACTGAACTTAAAAGTTTTCAATCATTTTTTTATCCTCACTACATAAATAGAATAAAGCATATTATAGATACTCAGGTTACATTAAGTGAATGGTGCTTTCTTGGAAATTCTTGGCTCAATTTTTGTTTTTCTTTTAGGACCTCGACTGGATCTTGATCCTGACATTGTTGCAGCTCTTGATGATGATTTTGATTTTGATAATCCAGAAAATCTGCTTGAAGATGACTTTATTCTTCAGGCCAATAAGCCAACAGGAGAGGAAGAGAGAATGGATATACAGTACGTGTGGTTTGTTTCAAAGCACAGATGACATGACAGCCTTCTTCAGTGGGAGGGCAACCATGTTATAATAGGAAAAGACCTTCAAGAGCATTAATCTGAAATGTCTATTTCAGAGCAGAAAATAATTTAGTTTGAGACATGAGCTCTTTACGTACAGGTGGGGCTGAAGTCCAAGAATCTCGATTGCCACTTTATTGCTTTTCTTACCCCACCAGCACCTCTGTTCCTGCCTATATAAGAACCCTTCCCAAAACACCTCCTGGTTTGCTTGTGTAAAGTTGATTTGTTCTGTTATTAAGTTCTTTGACAGATTCATTTATGACTCTTGGAACTTAGGAAATATGAAGGTGGAGACGGCAGTGAGTGGGAAGATGTGGATGAGACGGGGAGTGATACTGATGAGGACTGTCACTCTGTGGGCCTGTTGTCAGATGATGACATGACCGCCCTGGGGAAACCTCTCGCAGCTGTGGAAAAGCACTTGTTCTGGGATGAAGAAACAAAAAGTCGGTTCACAGAGTATTCTATGACTTCTTCAGTTATGAGGAGAAATGAACAGCTGACGCTACATGATGAGAGATTTGAGAAGGTGGGGTCCCCAAAAAAGATGCCTTGATATCTTTCTTCTAATAGCAGTTAGTTTTGGAAAAGTGAGATATGAGAACCAAAAGCTACAACTTTCAGGATTAGAAATGGCCTCTTTTAATGAAAGCCACCATTGTTTTATATCCAGAAAGAATGTGTATAGATCCAAAGAGTTGGCTAATTGAACATCCTGACTTTCTTTTTTGAGTTCTAATATTTTGATTCTGAACCCTGTGACCACGTTCTGCAAGATTTTATTATTTTCCTGAAATATTGGCCTGGGCATAAACAAGATTTATTTCTTTCAGTTGCTCATATCTGGAGTTTCCAGACATAAATTATACAAAAGAACAGAAAAGAAAAGTGTAAAATATTTTCAGAACTTTGAATTGTCATGTACTGGATTTGGTTCTGTCCTGGCCTTTCTCCGGAGTTTCCAGTCCCATCCTCTAGATTATCTGTGTCTGCAGGTTCTCTGTCCCACCCATCCTGTCCTGTAGCACTTTCCACCTCTGGATATCATCTCTAATGTGCTTATGCTTATTTATTGTTTGTTATACAGGTTTGTCTCCGATTACAGAGTAAGTGTCCCTAGGGCAGAGATTGTTTTGCATTTTGCTTACTAGTACTTGCCAAGCCCTAAAGTGAAGTCTGGCATATGGTAGGAGTTCACTGTTCAATAAATGATGAGTGAGTGAAGGAATGATTCCCTTCCACATAAACCCAAGACATGGTTCTAACTGTGCTACAGTCTCACAAGATGTCAAAAGAGGCCAACTGTTGCTGGGTCTGGTGGCAGCACACACTTATAATCCCAGCTGCTTAGGATGCTGAAGCAGAAGAATTAAAAGTTCAAGGCTAGGCTGAGCAAATTATCAAGACCTAGCCTCAAAATAAAAGTTTTTAAAAGGGGGTGGGGGGTGGCTCAGAGGTTAGAGCGCTTGCCAGGCATGCATGGGGACCCAGGTTTGAGCCCCAGCACCACATACATGACTAAGTGTTGGAGAAACAAAGGCCAGATGAAAAAATAAAGTTGATTTTCTCTCAAAAAAGTGGGCAGGGGGTATGTAGCTCAGTGGTGGAGCTCTTGTGTGGCATGTATAAGACCCTGAGTTCGTTTCCTAAAACCAAAAGAATAAAAAAGAGAAAGAAACCAACCATTACTACAGATAACCTCATTTGTCAGGAGATACGTCACCATTTGCATTCTCTTTGACGAAGAGTATGCATACTCTAGCAGTGTTAACACCTTTTGAACAGTACAATAAATACTACCTAACAAATAAAATGATACGTTAATAGGTTGTGTTCAATTACATGATCTTTTAGTCTTTATAACCAAAGAATTTGAAAGTATTTTTAAAATGTTCTGAGGTAAAGATCTCCACCTAGCATTTTATTCTCCAAGCTCAGTAGAGTACCTGCTTTTCATTTTTATGTTAAATGGAAGCCTATTTTCAGTCTAAATGTGAATCTGGATGTACTGGCTTGATGTCTGAAATGTCTTCCGTGGAGTATTGTTATGGTGCTAAATCCCAGCAAGTGTTTTAATGGCAGTTTGATCTTATAATCTTAAATAGTGGATAGGACTGAAGTTAACATAAAAATAACATTTTAGTATTATAGTTAATGAGTATGTTCATCTTTAATGCTTTTTTCTGTTTCAAGTTTTATGAACAATATGATGATGTTGAGATTGGAGCACTGGACAATGCTGAATTGGAAGGTTCCATACAAGTAGATAGCAATCGCTTACAAGAAGTTTTGAATGACTACTATAAAGAGAAGGCAGAGAAGTATGGCAACTTTCTTTGTTTAGCTGCTTTTTCCCTCTATCTCCAAATAAGATCTGTAGAACCACAAGTGAAATTCTAGTCAGAATCTGTTATGAAGGAAATAGTATATTTTTTCATTGCTTGTCAGTTTTGCGTGCATTTTGGTACTAAGAGTTCTGAAGCTAAATATGATAATGGAAGCATGCTGGTAACCTCATTCTTTGTATCTTTGACTTGAGAAGAGTCATGGTGGGATAACCGAGGGTCGTTAGGAAATGGGAGGACACATTGCAGTTGGGGAGTAGGACTGTGCATCTCACCTGTTTGACTGAACAATTATTCCCTCTTAGAAGTATGCACTTTCTTCTTATCTTCCTGAAATGCTGGGTCTTCTGAAATGCAGGTAGGGGCTTATAGAGGGTTAAGAGTTTTTCTAAGTGTTTTGCGGAACTGAATAGCGAATTATTTGGTGAATCAGCATCTGCACATGGGGACTCTTCTCTAAGAGAAACTCGTGAGGAATTTAAATCTGCTAGAGAGTTCAGATGTTCCGTAATCTCTGAAATATGCAGATCCCACAGCAGGAAAAGGAGCTATAATACCCTTTCAGTGAATGATATATAGTTTAGAGAGATGGATAGACTAGTGCTTTTTTTTTTTTTTTTAAGAGAGACAGTGAGAAAAAGAATTGATTTTATTTACTTTTTCATGTGGCTTTCAGTGCTCTGAGAGTGTTGGTGTATGTGGTGCTGGGGTTTGAACCTGTGTCCTCACGTGTACCAGGCAAACGCTGTAATCACCAAACCACCACTCCAGGCCTGAAGCTAGTGCTTTTTTAGGCTTTAAAAAAGTCTGTTTTCTCCATTTTATTTAATACTTAACTATATAACCTTATGGCTAGATCTCACTTAACTTATCATCAGAGTGAATGTCCAAAACTCACTGGAAGGGAGACACAGGGCTGGATACAGTGAAACTTGATGGGAAGTAACAGGAACCAGGAGTATGAGGTTTTAAAAAATTGTTGTAGTTTCTGTAGTTGTTTTAGTCACATATAATAATGGGAATTCCCTGTCTCCTTTGTGTTCCTTTTTAAAAACACAATCAAAAGTTGTGTAAAATTGAATACTATTGAACCCTTTGAGGATCAAGATCTACCAATGAAAGAACTCGATGAGTCTGAGGAGGAAGAGATTATTACTGTAGTTCTTGAAGAAGCCAGAGAGGAGTGGGATTGTGAGTCCATCTGCAGTAAGTATCATTGTGTCCACTCTACTCCAAAAAGCAAACAAGTTCATATATTTTAGAAGTTAAGCTTTTAGGGAACTTAGGAAAGGGGTTTGGAAAAAGTAATATTCTTATTACTGAGTTGTAAACAATTTAAAAAAGGTTTGTAAGGGAGACTCCCAATGTTTCTTTGCACTACAAAAACTTTATGGTCAGGAATATTGTAGGACCTTCGTATTGTATTGCTGAACTGAAAATGCTCTTACCGATGTGTGATTTTGGGGGGAGTTTGTGAAAAGGATTAGGAAAGAGTAATATTTCTATTACTGAATTGTAAGAATTTTAAAATATTTATGAGAGGGACTCCAGTGTTATTTTGCACCACAAAAACACCAAGATTAGGAACGTAGTAGGACCTTAGTAATGTTTTGCTGACCTGAAAGTGTGCTTAATTAGTGCATTATTTTTTTTTCAAGGTACATACTCAAATTTATACAACCATCCACAGCTTATCAAATATCAGCCAAAGGTAAGCCCCAGTGTCCTGAGGTTTTTGAAAAATCCAGTGTGAAAAGAGGAGTGTACAAATTTTCTCACAGTAACTATCCCTTTGTGGCTGACAGTGCTATTAAAAAGAACACCAGCAGTGCGTGTATTTTTAAGACATGGGAAATAACTCTGGTGTCATTTTTTTCTTTATTTCAGCCCAAACAAATCCACCTGTCTTCTAAAACAGGAATCCCTCTCAATGTCTTACCTAAGAAAGGGCTTACAGCAAAGCAAGTAGAACGAATGCAGATGATCAATGGCAGTGATCTGCCCAAGGTATCAACCCAAACACGCTCTAAAAATGAAAGCAAAGAAGATAAAAGAGCAAGGAAGCAAGCTATAAAAGAGGAGCGCAAGGTAAAATATAAAGAGCTGGTGAGGGGGAAGTTTCAGGAGTTTTCTATTGTGAAAGTAGTATCTGTCGGTTTAAGGATATGAATAACATGATGATCCTCTTGTACAGGAACGAAGAGTAGAGAAGAAAGCTAACAAATTAGCATTCAAGCTGGAGAAAAGAAGGCAGGAAAAGGAGCTGCTCAACTTGAAGAAGAATGTTGAGGGTCTAAAGCTATAGACAGCCGAATGTTCCGGAAAAGGCACATTCCCTGTTGGGGGCTCCTTGTTATGTTGAGTTCATCCAGAATTAAGAGACAAGGCTGGTTTGCCATTTTTACTGGCAGATATTGAAGAGAGAAATACAGTATGTGTATTGTTTTTCTACCAGGAAGTTTTCCCTGTCAGCTGTCTTGTAAATATTGTATTGTTTTATATTTAATATTATAAGCTTAGATTTGTTCTGAAATAAATGACTTCATGAAAGTAAAATGTGTGGATAAATTAAAGGAAAATATCTTCATAACTTGAATGGAATTGGTGTATTCATTTATTTGTGTGGTTGTCATAGTTGTTTTCTGCAGATGTTCTCAAATATTTCTTTGAAACCTCTCCACGCCTTTTCAGGAATTACATGGTTTAATTTGCTGTATGTAGAAAAGTGGCCTGGTTAAACTCAATTTTGAAATGCTGAGTTTATTCTGCTCAGTGGTGAGAACAGTTTTCCTGAGAACATTCCACCAGTAGGAAGCTAAGTTTTCCCTTGCTGTATACAAAAAGAACATTTCAAAAGGAAGGGAAGACTTAATATTGAAGTTGTTAGAGTTTAGATTTCCTGTTCTATTATTGCATGACTTGCTCATGGGATTTAGGAACAGTGAAATCAGGAAATAGAAATTGAAGAAGTAATCAAGAAAACCTTTGGCTTTAGTGAATCCCTAACTCAAAATCAGATATTTACTTCAGTTTAAACTGGAAAGTTTTATCTTTTCAATAGTATGTAATGTTCAGAACTGCTCGTGCTTAATTAAAATACGTAGTTGAAAACTCCATTTTTGATGTTTTTGTTTTAACATTAACTGTTTCAAGGTTTAAGCTGTGACACCATCATAATTGTTAATTATTTGGTAAACTGTGACTTCTTGTAACTGACCTAGTGGCCCTCGTTCACGTGTCCCTGCCTAATATGGTGTTATCTGAATTGGACTGTGAAAATCTGTGGACACTGTTCATCTGAACAGAATGGCTGAGACAGAAACATTTTTGGCAGGTGAGCTGTATTTTGATATCTAACTTATTAGAAGTATCTTCATCTGGAGTTCATTTGATTGTTTTTTCCAAAACTGATAGGTGTAACTTTGTTCTGCCAAATAGATTTTTTTAAAGAGTTGTGGAAAATGATAACATTAGGTATTCTATGAACATTGATTTAAAAAAAAAAAAAACAACTAGCTACACAGCTTGTTATTACAGAAGTAGGATTACTGGTATTTAAATGCCACCCTGTATAAGGGAAGGGTCAGTTGGTGGTTTATGTGAGTATTGAGATGTAAAACTGTCTTAACTGAAGGTTCTCAAAACCAGTGAAAGTGTTGTAGGCATTGGATATTACTTTGTTCTGGTGCTACTTAAATTTATTTAGAGTTTAAGTCAGCATATTATATACTTTGCAATTGGGAGAACGAATTTTGAAGCATTTTGTGATTCAGGTTAATTATACTCCAGACTTAAAGGTTTGATTTTTATTTTTCTGGAGAATAAAGTCATAGTAATTTGGACAAATTTGCTAATGCTTTCTTTTATTCCTCCCACTACCCCTATCCCCAAACTGTCTCTTCCACACCCAGGTGGTGCTCAAGTTGGCTAACATTTTAGTTAGTTGTCCATAAACAATGGCTTGGGAGTCGAACTTACACACTCCATCCTAAATGATGGAAATCCCCAGAGATAAAGGGTTTTGCCTTCAAGAACTTTGTGATCAGAGGAGGCAGGGTGTGTGCAGCATAGATAACTGGCAATGTCATCACTGTGATAAGTACCACTTGTAATGGGGAACGTGGTACTCACTGTTCCCCCTGAAGTTTTTTACTGCAGATTAGCCTTCCTCAAGTTTGTGCTTAGTTGTCACCTTCCCTGTAAGCTTTTTTCCTGAGCTTGTGTTTAAAAATAGCATACCCGCCTTCCTGGCATTCTTTATCCTCCCCTACTTTAGCCTCTCCAGGACATCTGTTAGCATATGAAACTGGGTTTTGGTCTCCTCTCCCTAGATCACTTTTGGAAGGCAGGAAGTTTTGTTTATTGCTTTATCTCCAGTGTCTAAGACATTGCCTGGCATTTGATAGCGTCTCTAACTAGGGTATGAATGAATTGGCTCATGAGAGAGATTTCAGAAAAGAATAATCCTTTAAACTTGAAGCTATCACTAGTACCTAAACTTCCTGGAGTTAACAAGGAGAAAGACCTAAGAGATCCCAGGTAGGGCAAAGTTGAGAAGAATCTGCGGGCTAGATTTTATTTGACTTAAGCACTGTCCATTATTGTTTTAAAGCCACTTCACATATTTGATACTACTGTTACACTTTTGTCTAAATAAACTAACTGCTTTCAACTCTGCGTGTTATCTGTGACCCACTATCCACAGCCTCATTGTGATGTCATCACATCAACTCAAGTGAAAAATAGAGCTCTGACCATGTTTTAACCTGTTGCACATTTTCTGTACTTGCATGCTGTTTCTTCGTGTGTCATGAACTGGTTCACTTTATCAAGCTTGTTTGTTCTAATTAAAGGGCAGAAGAAAGGAAGATAAAGGGCAGAGGTAAAAATACTAATGTCCTTATGTCTTAGTTGTGAAACTTAATGGGAGAATATGTAATAAAGCAAAACATGCCCACTATCCAAGTTAAGAATAGAACTTGCCTGTGTGTCTGGATCTGTCCTCAATTTTATTTTACTCTTTCCCCTCAGGAAACAGTCATACATAAAGTATCCATGCTGATATATGTATTCCTTTTTTCCCTAAATAATCTGCATAGTATTCCTATGCAGGGTCTTTTGGAAGAGCTGTGAAAGAAGCACAAACCAAGTTCTGTGAGGATAGCATTTGCTACCAATAGATGAAGGCTTCCTTGGGAGGAAGAATCAAACAGTTTCTGCATCTGACTTCAGCTTCTAGAGTTCACAAGAGCCCCATTTGCACTTGTCAGTGAGCTGGGTGATGAGTCCTAGCGCATAAGTCACCATGTTGGGGTGAAGATGTGTACTTAGGGCATTATACGCTTGGGTTATATCTTCTGCTTCTGAGCTCACCATGACCTGCTCCCATCTCAGGATTAACGCACAGCCTTCCTTGGGATGAGATAAACATCCTCAGCACATCTAGATGTCAGGATATAAGGGGAGGACAGACACTTCATCTGGTCATGGTCAAACAAGCTATGCAGAGCACAGAACGTTATTTCTTTGAATATATCACCCTAAGAATGCAAAGGCAGCGAATCCCTTGGTCCCGATGGCTGTCAGCATGCCACTCTAATCACATACCTCCAACCTGGACTGGTTGCTCTGTGGTTCTGCACCCTGCCATTCCTCCAGCGTTGAAATCCTTTTCCCGTGTCTTTTACTGACAGCTTCCAAGGATTCCAGAAGTTGCGGCATAGGAGACGTAAACCTTTTGAGAACTTGGGTGTCTGGAAATTTATTCTACCCTCATACTTAACTCACAGTTAAACCGGGTTTAGAATTCTGGGGTTGTAAACTACCTCCAAAATTTAAAGGGTTTTCTCCATTTGTTCCAGTTTCCCATTTTGCTGTTTGGAATCTGAGGCCATTTTGATTCCCGAGAGTTTGGATGTAACTGGTTCTCTCTCTGGAAGTCTGTAGAATCTGTCTTTAGCATTCTGAAATTTCACAATGTTATATAGGTCTATTTTCATCTTTGCCATTTGAACCAAGAGGAAAATGTAGCCTTCTGGAAAGGCTTTATTTTCTTCCTCGTATTTTTTCCTTTTGCTCTCTTGAACTGCTATTTTTTGGAGTAGGACCACGTGGACTGGTACTGTAATTTGCTTATGTTCCTGTCCCAGTTTTGCGCCTTCTTAGTCTGCTTTCTGGGAGATTTCTCTGAGTTTACTTTTCAACTGCTATTCAGTTTTTCATTTCTCCAAGACTTTTTAATTTCCAAGAGCTTTAATTTTTCTTTGTTTTACTTCTTGTTTGTTTTTGGATTTAAATGCCTAAAAATTTTCTTCAGATCTTTGGAAACTCTTGTCTGTCTGCCCTTGGTTAAAATTGGAGGAAAAAACCACTGGGAATTCTGAAAGGGTGAGTAACATTTGATAGACTGAGCTTTATTGCCAAACGGTGGTCATGGTGGGCTGTATGAACTCTCCAAATGTCATTATTTCTAAGCATATTGTAGTTGGTAGATTCCCAGGGAAGTTTTAATTCTGCCTTGAAGGTAAGGGTCTAGCAGGCAAGTTCTGGAAGTCACGGAGAGGAAGACAGACTCATGGTATTCTCTGCTTTCAGTATAACTGTTCACAAGATTAACCATTAGACTTTACATATGGACATGTACATGTAAATCTAGATACAATCACATGCTGTCGGTCCTCATTCATGGGTTCCCTATTCACAAATCCACCAACTTGCAAAAATTGACTTGTAACACCCTGGGCACTTCTACAGTCATTTTTTTGGAGATATACATAGCCGTAAAAAAGACACCCAACACACAATCCCAGCTGAAATCAAACAAGGTGTGCCCTCTTGTTTAAGCTCTTGTCTTGTAAACAAATGCTCTTTTCAGGGACTATTTAGCGCCACATATTTTTGCATTCTTGGCCTTTTTCTTGATGATGTCATTGTTTAAGATGGCTGCCAGGCACAGTGCTGAAGTGCCATCTAGTGTTGCTAAGCCCGAGGCTGTGACGTGCCTTAAGAGTACATGTGTTAGGTAAGTTTCATTCAGGCATGAGTGCTGGTTGGCATAAATTCAATGCTATTGAGTCAACAATATAAATTAAATAGGTGTCTCTAAATAGAGGCACACATTAAGTAAGGTTTTGCATTGATCCATTGTCAAACATCTTTTCTTTGACCTGAGATCCACAGGAACCTAAGCCTGCATTTCCAAGCAGTGGTTCAGTATTTGTCAGGTATACGGTGACTTTGTAGGATCTACCTACCACAAATGTTGAGAAGTGCCTTGTAGGTGAACGTCTGTCTATCTGCCCAGCTGCCCGTTCTTGCTGTAGTTCTCCAGCTGTGCTGCACGTTGCCTACTGTACAGACCTCCAGAGGGCAATTGTCCAGAGGTTCCACAGGGTGGTAGGATGGGCTTCATGTTTCCTCTTGGTTCTCCACATTTTGGCACTCTTCGTGCTCATTCACCCTGCACCAGTGACAGAGCTTCACGCTGCTCCAGGATTCCTGTGACTTTTAGGTTGTGGTGTAATCTGGTTCTCAGTTCTCCCCTATGATCCTCTTGGGGAGTACATTTTGATGTGGCTCTAAGTCTTCCATGTCAGTTACCATGTCTGTCAGCTTTCCAGATCCCAGGTTTTCTGTTACCTTTCCTGCCAGTCCTTGTTCTTTTTCCATGTCCGTTTGTCCCTTTACTGTAGTTTCTTTGGAGCTTGGTAGAGAAAGCAAAATTAGATGGAGCATTCTTCCTGCTGGCCTAACTGAACACTTGTAGTTCCTTTTCTTATTTCATGGCTCATGTTCCTTACAAGTAGTTGATAATTTGAGGCATTGTGTCAGCCCCTTACCGTGGGGCCTGGAAGATGTTGATATTACTGAATATTTGCCTGTTCTCGACTGCAGAGAACCTGAGAACTCTGATTGCTGACATGAATGGGAAAATGCCTTTTCCACCTCTACTGTACCATATATCTCTAAAAGCATCCTTAACTCCCTGCTCTGAAAGGGAGTATTGAGTCAGAATCGAGTCAGAAGTACAACTTTTCTTTTCATCCTAACCCTCATCTTCACGTTTTAAAGCTCTTGAGGGTGAGATCTAATATTTTTATTCCTAATACAGTAAGCAAAATCACTTTCTTTTCCACTGTTCTAAATTTTCAAATATTATAAACCAATGTTTAAAAGCAATAGTCACCGTAACAGTTGACTAAGTATGAATCCAAGTAGAGAAGGAAAAGATAGAAATAGCTGTTGATGCCAGATGCAATGGCACATGTCTGTATTCCCAGTAACCTGAGAGGCTGAGAGGATCGCACGTTCAAAACAAGCCTCAGCAATTTAGCAAGACTCCGTCTGAAAGTTAAAAATTAAATAAGGATCTGGAGATGTAGCTCAGATGTAGAATGCCACTGGGCTCCGTTCCCACCATGGAGGGAATGGAAGAGAAGGAACGTTGATAATCACTGTTGTAGGACATTTTCTATCAAAGAGCTTCTGTATTTTTTTTTTTAAAAGAGAGAAGGACAGTGAGAGAGAGAGAATAATTTTTTTTTGAGTTTTTCACGTGGTTTTCGTTGCTCTGACAGTTAGTTGTGTGCGTGGGTGCTGGGGTTTGAACCTGAGTACTTGAGCATGCCAGGCAAGCACCATAACCGCTGAGCCACCACTCCAGCCCAGGGTTCTATATTTTTTGAAAGTCACTCAACTCTGCATAATCTTTGCAAATAAAAATTTGAAAATTCAGGGAACTAGTGAATAATCATTTATTTTTACTCCCAAAGGTTGTTACTGTGCACACGTTTCTTTCCAAACTATCCTAAATATATGAATGAATAGGATGTATCAACATTTTCCATGTTACTCTCCCATAAATCATTTTTTTTCTTTTTTAAAGAGAAGGACAGTGAGAGCAAAAGAGAATCAATTTTATGTAGTTTTTCATGTGGCTTTTGTTGTTGTGACACTTTGTTGTATACGTGATGCTGGGGTTCAAACCCATTTCCTAGTGCAAGCCAGGCAAGCACCATAACACTGAGCCACTGCTCAAGCCCCCCATAAATCTTTTTTTTTTTTTTTAAGAAAGGGACAGTGAGAGAGAGAAGCAATTTTTATTTAGTTTTTCATGTGACCTTCATTGCTCCAACACTTCATTGGGTACATGGTACTGGGGTTTGAACCTGCGTACTCGCACATGCCAGGCAAGTGCCATAACCACAGAGCCACTGCTCCAACCCTCCTCCCCCATAAATCATTTTTAACTGCTATATTTTCATCTATCAATTCTCAGACTGTACCTGTGAAGGGCCAAATAGTAGGATTGTCTGCTTTCGCAGGTCACATAATCTCTGTTGCAACTACACAACTCTGTGTAGGGTAAAGGCACCATAGATCCGAAACAAATGAGGCTGTGTTCCCATAAAACTTTATTTACAAAAACAGTCCCAGATTTGACCCACAGGCCCAGTTTTCTGACCCCTAGAAAATATTAGAGAAACAACTTTATTTAGTTTTTCACATGGCCTTCGTTGCTCCAACACTTAGTTGTGTACGTGGTGCTGGGGTTTGAACCCGGGTCCTTGTGCTTGCCAGGCAAGCACCGAAACCGCTGAGCCACCGCTCTAGCCCCTAGAAAATATTCTTAAGTGTTTTTGATATGATATATGATTACAGTTTCACAGAAAGTTGCAAAATAGCATGCAGTGACCCCATATGTCCTTCTCGTTTTTCCTAAATTACTATCTTAACCTCACCACATCAAAAGCAGACAGTTGACATTGGTACAATGTGTGTGTATTCTAAACATTTTTTGTTGTTGTAATACTAGGAATTGTATCCAGGATCACTGTACCACTGAGCTACATCCCCATCCCTTTTATAGTGAGGCAGGTTCTCACTAAGTCACTGAGGTTGGCCTCGAACTTGCAGACCTCCTTCCTCAGTCTCCTGAATCACTGGGATCACAGATGTGGGCCACTGTGCCCAGAAGTTCTAAATCATTTTACAACATGCATAACCACTACTAACAATGAAAATAAAGATCTATTCCATCATGTAAAGATCTTCATTTTACCCCTGTCACAGCCATCTTCCTCTCCCACCAACCATTTTTATCCTTCAACAATTCTAATGTTTTTCATCTAATTTTGTATTTTGAGACTTATGCAAGTAGAATCATGTAGTATAAGACTTTTAAGAAATTGTCTTTTCGACATGATTCTGTACCTAGAAGACCCACTAACATCGGCCAGAAAACTCCTAGAGCTTATAGGTCTTTTCAGCAAGGTAGCTGGCTATAAGATCAACTCCAGCAAATCACTAGTGTTTCTTTACTCCAGCAACAAATCCGCAGAAGAAGAAATCAGGAAATCTCTCCC
>PVKS010019193.1:0-38788 GCA_004027875.1 Aplodontia rufa
GAGCAGTTGCTGATACACTTTAAAAACTGACTAGCGATCCTAAAAATCAATGCCAGGATAGCATTAGGAAAAGATGTAAGGATACTGGACTCTCAAGTTTGACATTGTGTTTTCTGTAAGCCTAACCCCATAAGATGCCTGAAAAATAATCTCTGCGGTGACTTCTTGTTCTACACAACAAAATCCACTCGAAGTGCTGCAGAAAGCTAGGACACTGTGCTTCCGAGGAGCTCCTGAGAATGAAAACGTCATCAGTTTCTTTCCAGAGATTTGCAGTGCAAAACGGATTCTTTGTCCTTTCCTAAGCAATCTATGAGCGGGATTCAAATGCAGAATTCACACCTAAGAAAATGGAGGAGCTGCGAGCGCACTTCCAGAACATAGCTTCGAGAGCCGCTCCGCTCCGTAGCACAGAGCAGTCAGGAAAAGGTGGGGGTCGGAATAGGGAGTCAGGAAGCTGAAGTCAGGACAGCCTTTCCCTTTGCCTTGCTCGCTTATTAAACTTGCAGTGACGTCTGATCCAATGATTCGTACCTGGAGAGGCGATCATGCACCTGAGTGTTTTGGATAATGACTGAAAAGAGAGCTGTGCTTCCATTCTGCCAGGCACACCCTGGCCGCCAGAACTCCAGGACTGGAATAGGCTCTGGCTGCTCACCTGAGTTCGTGAGTTTCAAGCAATACCAGGTGGTATTATAATATAATATAATACCAAAGCTTAGGATCACCAACATGGCCAGGAGGAAGAGCTTCTCACTGGTGCCAAGACTTCCAACCTCGGGATTCTTTGACGTGTTCACAGTGCACGTGGATGTGAGAGATCACAATTTTTATTTACAATTAATTTTGTAAACCAATTCCAACTGATTTTTTTTTCTGTTTTGATTGGGCACACAACCCAGTATCAAAACTTGCACACAAAGAAAAAGAAAGAAAACTACTTTGGTTACCCTTGGAAAGAAGGGGCAGTGCTGCTTGCAAGAGCCATTTCCAGAGAGGGGTCACTTCCTGCCTTCAAACACGCGCCCAGGCCCATCCATGAGGCAGAGTACAAGTGAAACACTTTCTTCCCTTTTAAATATGTTTACAAGTTGCCGATATGACTCAAGCTTGTACCACTCCCTTGACAAACATTGGCAAATAGATTTTGGTCACATGAATCAGGAGCAGTCTGAGCCAAGGATGCGTTTTCTTGCTTTCCATCCCTCTCACGTATTTGACGGGGCGCACAGGAGAGCTGAACAATGCCAGGACTAATATCGTTTTAGATACATATATGCCGCGTTTTAAACGGAAAGGAAATGAACGTCAAACAGATCTGCCACACCACGATCTGTTAGGCTGCCCTCCTGGAAGGCTGGAGTCCCGATCCATTTCCACCACTGATTGATAGCTATCGACTTTCTGATTAGCCTTTCGGAGAGGTTAAAGCAAATCCATCAGCCCCAGTTCTTCCACGTTGCCTCGCTTTCACCAGTGTCTTCTGCTCTCCCACGGGCGGGCGGCCGAAGCTGCCTGCTCTCAGATGCTGTCGCTGGGGGTGGGCCGCGCTCTCCAGGTTCCGGTCCCTCCGGTGAGCTCACGTGTGTTCTGCCTGCTCCTTCTGTGGACCCTCTCTGCCTTCTGTTCTTCCTGCCACACACGCTGCTGGGACCTCGCTGATGTCTGGTTTGGGGCACTTCTGCTAGCACATTCCGCCCATTGGGCATTGAAAACGGCAGAAAGGAGAAGCCTCGCGTCTCTGCGGCCGTGATTTTGACCTTGGGGTGTCCACAGAACAACATTCTCTTGGAGTCACCTGGAGCCCTCTTCCAGGCACTGGGTGTGTCCTCAATCCCTGCAGCCTGCTCCAGCCCCTGCCTGCCTTCCGGGAGTGTCTTCATTGTACACAGACAGCTTACAGGGACACCGGTTATGTTGATCAGGGGCCTCCCTGAGTCCACTGACTACAGCTTAGCCGGTAACCTGCAGGGACCCTGTCTCCAGATGAGGTCACACCACACTGTGTTGGAGGGAGGACTTCCACACGGCTCCATGGGGCACAGGTCACCCCATAGCTCCAACTTTACGCTGCAGACTCCCAGAACTCCCTCCCAGGCCTCCCTCCCCTGGACTTGGGCCTGTTGAGGCTTCTGTGTTTTTGGAGGACACTCAACCCGGATGCCCTGCAACACTTGGCCATCAGCGTTTCAAGGTTGGGTGGCATTTTTTTTCCCACCACATATGCTTCCTTTCAGAGTCCCAAACCCAGTGGCTTGTGTATCAGGCATCCAGTCCAGAAAAGTGGGTACCTGACTCTGCTGTGATGGCCCCCCATTCCTCCAAGTGGAAGCATTTATCTCCCCCGCTACTTGGAGTGCCACCATGGACAGACCCCCCTCTTTCTAGAAATCACCTTCAACAGGAGAGAAGGGCTTGTCCCAAAGCTGTAGCCTGCATCCAGTGGCTGCTGCAGTGGGCATTGACAGCCTGCCCCCCTTGTGCCAGCCTGGGACAAGCCTCAGGAGGTGCTGGCTGGAGCACCACCTGCAGGGGGCTGGCTGAGCAGGCTATACCCCATGTCCCTCCCTCCCCACAGCTGCAGACCAGAGGCTCCTAAGCACCCTGTTGCCGTCTCCTCACCGGCTCCTGACTTCTGAGTTGGTCACCATGGCTTCCCATGTGGAGGAAGCCTTCCTGGGTAGCTCACTGGGACTGATGTGCTCAGGGACAGGCGGAGTCTAGTTGCTGACCCTGTGGTTGTTTCGCATTTCCAGAGGCTGGATTAGAAGCAGAAGTACTAGACCAGAAGTAGGAATAAACTTTTACCTCTTTAATTTTACAAATAAATAAAATATTTGCATTGTTTGTAGATAAAGTACATCAACAATGTTTTAGAAACTGGCCACTGCCCGCTTACGTCCTTACTCTTCTCCACCCATGCCACAGACATTCATCTAGACTAATTTTTGGGTTATGCATTCTTTTTAAAATAAATTGATACATACACATATACATGTGCACACACACATATGGATTCTTATTTCCCTTTCTTTCTTACATAAAAATGGCACCCCCCACACACAAACACTATTTTCTATGTCACCATCTTATTTTTTCTATATTTTGCTCCTAACCCCCTCCTCTATTTTTCAAGGCTGCATGATATTCTGTTAGGCAGCTGTATCATGCTTTATTCAAATTGTATGTCCCCGTTGATGCTCATTTGAATTGAGTCAGTCTGTTGGTTTTATAGTTAATGACACAATAAGCTACCTTGCTCCTAAATGCTGTTTTATGCTTGCTGTGGTGAAGCCTGAGTGTCCAGTTTCCTGGAAGCAGATGACCGGGCCCAGAGACAGATGTGCCCGTGATTTCAGTAGGTATTTCACATCCTTCCTTAAAGCTTGTATATTTCCCACACACGAGTTCCTGCTGCCCTGCAACTTTGCTGACAGACTTTTAATTCACGTAGCTGAATTCATTTCCCCAAATCTGCCCGGGGGGTTAACAAGCTGCTCTGTTGACACTCTGGTTGTCCTCCAAGGAGAGTAACTGAAAGAATGAAGTCAGAAGAGGGGCGTGGAGCCCTATTGGCTTTTTGGGGCAGGACAATGTTCATATTCTGGGATTAGCTCTCTGCAGGGAGTTTAGTATCCATGACTTCTGTCCCATGAATCATCCAAGCCACCAAAAGCCCTAGACATTTCCTGATACCCTGAAGACTGTTGGGAGACATGGAGGGGAACAGATTCCAAACTTAGGCAAGAGAAAAACCAGAGGAGACCTGAGCTGTCCGCAAATATTCAACAGCAGTCAGGCGCTGCCTGCAAGAGGGCATCCGCAGATGCTGGAGTAAATCGGCTTTAGCTCAACAGAATGATGACATTCCCAAGCAAGGCTGCCCCTGTTGGCAGGAGATTTCTGATGGCAGGGTGTCCCTGTCATGGGAAGTTTAATTAGGAAAGCCGTGGCCGTTACTCAGGAAGACGGGAGAAGGGATCACCATGTGAAATGACTCAGTGGCCCGCTGATGCCATGTGTACGATGCTATTTCATGCAAAAAAAAAATTGTTTCCCCTCCAGAAGCCTTGGATCCCTGGGCGCTGGGAGGCCACCCCTCCCCATGCCTGCGGTTCCCTCCAGAGGCAGCGCGCACACTCCACTAGGGCCACCCTGATGGAAATAAGCTCTTACCTTGCAAAACTTTTCCTTTACGAAGAGAAAGGAGAAAGCTTGCTCTTTGATTAAACATTGAATTCCCTAAGAATAAATTCGAATTTCCACACAGACAAGAAAAAAAAATCATCTATTTCTGATGGAAAAAGCTACAAATCAAACCTGTTTTTTAAAGCTCTCTTCTGGGTAAAGTTCGCGTGTGACAGGTTCTCCGGGAACACAGCAGGCTTGCAGAAAGGCCCTCCAGCGCGAGTGTGCTCTGACCGGGGTCTACGAATGGTGCTGGAGTGTCCACCTGGCCAGGTGCACAGCAGGTGCAGGCAGCTTACTGAGCCTGGACACCCGGGCTGCACCTGGGAGCCGGCTCTCATGCATGAATCCTCTGCTCAGATGGAATCAGGTGTTGCTCTCCTGTAGTTGGGTGCTTTGTTCCTTTCTCATCAAGATAAAAAATGGAGCAATTAAAAATGAGCTAAAATATTGCAAGCGCTTAGTCCTTTGAATGTGGGGGGACTTTTTAATTTTGTTTTATTACTTTTTATTTCAAATATAACATAAACCAATTATTAATTACAGCAATTAGATAAATTATTTGGAAATGCATGGCTCTGATAATTGAAGCAGTTATATATTTAATGGATCCGTGTTGCCACATTCTTTGCCAACACACACTTGGGAGGGGAAGCAATAAATCCCAGTCGGACAGAATGTGCTGCGGTGTGCGGCTGGGATGCATGCCCTCCAACGGTTAGAGGGACCTTCCCTGGACTGGCATGCAACACGCCGGGCACCCAGGAAATCACAGGTCCGAGAGGCCAGATTTCCTGCTGCAATAAAGGAGCCCAAAGGGCCCCGCAGGGGAAGGGTGGTCTACTGAACACCTGGCCACAGAAGTGAGATTCACAGAACCAGCAGCAGTGAGTGCAGGGATGCGGGGATAGCGTGGGACTCCAGAGGACCACCTTTCCTCCTTGGCCTTAGCCTGATTTCCTTCTAGAGTATGAGGAGGCCTGGTGACTCCACGAGGCACGCAGCTGCAGGTAGGACACAAAGACGACATTTGCTAAATGCAGAAAGGCCCGGGCAAGGTTGTTTAGACAGTGTAAGGATTCTGACCCTGGCTGAGCGAGGAACCCACTCTGCGGTTCACCCATCAATCCGTGTTTTCACAGGTGGGCTCCCAGAGTCTAACTGCTCAGACCCTGCCGTGCTTCAGGAAAAGAACTCTGAAGCTCAAAGCACTGAGCGTGGGTTCCCGGTCCGCGGGAGGCCCAGTTCTGCCTGCTTCATCTCCAGTTGAAGATGTGGCTCTCGCTTCCCTCTCAGCTTTGTTCATCATCCTCGTTCTACCTTCCAACTATTCCCCCAAGCTTTAGAATCCTTTGCAAAGACAGAGGGACGAACTGGGTTCCAGTCTGGTCAGTGTCCTTCAGTGGGAGATTTTGGTTACACTGTTCTGTCGCACACAGCATCAGGATGGGACATCAGGAGAACTGTGCATTAGTCAAGTCATCTCCATGAACAAGTCTGAGATGCATCTGTGAAATTCGTTGCTGGCCCCTGTTGTTGGTCTGCACAGCTACTTCAAAATGTAAGCCTCCTTCCTTGCCCGCTGACCAAATGTTCATTGCTCTTTTGCAGCCAGCATTGCGTTAGGTGCTGAGGATACTGGCGGAACAAGACAGCAAAACCCGGCACCACGCTAAGAGGCTGAAACGATTCCTGAGGCTGTACAGCAGGAACAAGCTGCATGCACATTCACAGGAAAGACCAAGACTGGAGAGGAGAATAGCATTTCCTTCCCGCCAGCAAGGAATCTTCTTCTATGGTTCTGAAATGCAAATGTGTGTAAAAGGTCCATGGGTTGGATTTTATCTACCACACCAGACTGGCTTCCCAGGAACCTGGGAGAGAGACGGGAGCAAGTGGATCTCATGGGGGTGGGGGTTCAGCAACACCCAGCAAACTGAGAATCCTCTCCTCCATCGCTTCTGCTCCCTCTTCAGAGCAGACCCAGCCTGGCCCAAAGGGGCACTGAGTGGCACTGGGTTCTTCACCTGGCAGAGAAGTAACCCACACCAGCGTCCCTGGGAGTGGGCAAACTTCAGGGACACCTGCAGCTGTTGAGGAAGGCAGTGCCAGGTGTGGAGCTCGTGTGCAGAACAGCCAATGGTGCTGGCCGCACCCAGAGCCAAGTAGAGAACCAGCGCTTTCAGGATAGCTGTGATTTGGGGAGTGGGCAGTCCAGCCAGTGTCCACCAAGAGCTGCAGAAGGAGAGCAACCTTGCCTATCCAACTGGGGACTTCATAGAGAAGTTTCCTCTTCACAAACACCTTAGAGCCAAGCGGATAAGGAGGTGCAAGAGCAAATAAACAACACTGTGTGAAACGTTTCGCTCACATCTAAGAAGTTTCTTGAGAACCCTAGAACCTAGGGACTGAAGGGGACATAGAAATGATTCATCCAATCATTTCATTTAATAGTTGAAGAAAATAAAGCCACCCAGGGGGTGATGCTTGTGCAGAGTAAAAACTTCAGGAGCAGATGTTAGCACCTCTGTTCTCCTCCGGTGCCAAGGAACAGAGGCTGGTTTCAAATGAATGTCTTGGTGGTGTGCAAGGTGGCGTCCTGTGTAGAGTCTTGAAGGGAGAGTGCGGGCTGTCCCGTGATAGTATGCTCACACGTAGAAAAGGACGTGTGTACCTATCGCTAAAGCCATGTTTAGTGAGATTAGGAGAGTCAGGGTTTATATTGGAAAGGATTTCTAGATTTAGGTGAACTTAAGGTGGACAATGGTTGTTCATTCTTTTAATTGAGCAACTTTTAGCTCTGTTTAGAAACACGCAAGTATTTATTAAAGCCCTTCTGGAGCAAGAGATTACAGCAGTTTGAATAGTGGCTTCTAACACACACATATCCAGCGGCCTAAATTCAATTGAAACCAAGAAGCAGAAACCACGATTCTTTTGGTGATGCTAATCTTCCAAAAATTTTTGTCTGAAAAAAATGTCTATTGCTAGTGAAAAAAATGAAAGATTAAAATACAGAAGAAAAAGCATGGATATTTCTAACACCTTTCATGTACACATTCTCAGCTGTCACTCAGCCAGCGGAGGAAGCTTTCTAGCTGACACGTGACAAGTTCCGATTGCCAACATCATTTCCGGTGAGTGCTTCTGAAACGCAGCTTTTCCTTCTGTGAGTCATTTGTGTCACAGATGACAAAGACCACTCAAAGTTAGCCTGTCTCCTCCAACTCTGGTTTCCCAGTATGCAACTCAATATTTAAGGGCAGGCATTCAAGAGCAAGTCTGCATAATTGCTAAGCATGAGAACATGGGTTCGGCCAATTCCCAGGTATAGGTGTGGGAATCATGGGGGTGGCCATGGGCGCAGCAGCAGCCCAGCTGCATCCTCAGCTTATGAACTGTTTGCTCTACACTTTGCTCCCTATAATCATCTAATATGCTAGTTCCCAAAATGGTTTTAAGATATTAGAATCTGACATTTCCCTGGCTGTTTTTGAAAGCCACCCTGGCTCTCTGGGCGGATAAACAGTCATATTTCTATTTCTATTCAAAGCAGTCCTTTGACAAGAATCTCCAACCCCATTGGCAGGAGACCTCCTTTGTGTGTTAAGGCCACTGTAAAACCTTAGTCAATAGCGTTTAGAACAAATATTGACAATGGTTTATGGGGTACTGATTCATAAAGGACTAGAGCTGACAGTGTTGAGCCTCTTCACGATTTGCATCCCCAATCACTTAGTAAATAAAAGCATTTGTCTAAAAAGAAAATTTGAAAGTTAAAGGCAGAGGCAGTGGGTTCTTGGGAAGGTAGGCAATGAAGTATTACAGTGAACACTGTTGTAGATTGTATTTATATCCTCAGAAGATCCAGATCTAAACAGAAGAAGGGAAAGGTACACCGCACAGGAAGAGGCAGTGCTGGTTTAAGACACGTGTTGATGTACGTGATCCTTAGCCCTGCACACAATTTTCAGAGAAAGCTCAATACTTTGCGTTGTTTTTCCTGAGGGTTGCACAATGAATTAGATAAGCGGATCCTATAATAGTGTCCTTTAAACTCGATTTGAAGCTACAAGGGAATTTATGCATCAACATTCTGAGAGGTAAACCAACACAGTTGGAGGAGAGGGATGGGTTGCAAGCTTTTCCAAAGACTCATGGACTACATGAGTCTTTCTTGATTTCTTTTCTCTTGCTCTCCAATTCCCACCCCAGCTAACAAAATAAAACATTCGTTCTTAAAGGCCATTAACTTTCTGAGATGAAGACAGCTGAATGTAAGTGCTTGGAGATGGGTGAGGGCTGAGCTCTGAGGCTAATCTAAGGTTTGCATTAACAGTGCTCATGTTCACTCCTTGATGGACAAGGTGACAGTGGAAATCTTCGAAAGAAAAAAACGTTGTCTTTATTTCAAACTGAGAAGGAAAGAATTAAAATAACAGCAAGAGCGAATCATCATGAAGTGTTGGTCCTAGCATCTCCCAGGCAATCTAAGAAAAGACAGAGTAGACTGGAGGGAGCATTGTTCCCAAATAACAAGCAAACCTCTGGTTTCCAGCAATAACAACTATGGGCCTGAGCAAAAAAGGATGAAAATTAATGTGTCACTGATGTACACAAGCATAACGTAAAGCAATGTTGAAATTCAGAAAAGTGTTGTTCTTGACAAAGGACGGCTATGTGTGAGAGCTGAAATTGTTGATCTTGTTTTGGGACATGTATGTGTGCTTTAAAGACCATGTGCTAACAAGATGCTCTGACAGGGACTCAAGGTGTTCTTGGGAGCCTGTCTCCGTGTTTGTTCATAAGAGGTGACACTGATGCACTTTGACAGACGTTCTGCTACTGTTTTAATGCTAATTTGCTACTTGACCTTTTCCTTTATATACTAAGATTACTTCGTGCTCACAAACATCTAGGGATAAAATGCTTCAGAGGCAGATCAGAATCTACCCTAAGGTTGTTTGTCTTGGCTAAAATATCTATCCATTCATCTATCAATTTCTCTACTGACTTCCATCTATCTATGTTATCTGTCCTCTGTCCCATAGCTATTGTCTATCTTCCATCTATCTATCTGCTATCATCTATCTATGTACTATTTGACACCAACCGTCCAACCATCTATCCATCTACCCATCCATCCATCCATCCATCCATCCATCTGTATATCCATCTATCCATCCATCCATCCATCCATCCATTTGTATATCCATCCATCCATCCATCCATCCATCTGTATATCCATCTATCCATCCATCCACCAGTCCATCTGTATATCCATCCATCCATGCATCCATCCATCTATCCATCTGTATATCCATCTATCCATCTGTATATCCATCTATCCATCCATCCATCCATCTGTATGTCCATCCAACCATCCATTCATCCATCCATCCATCCGTCCATCCATCCATCGGTCAGCTGTCTCCCTCTTGGAATCTGGTGTTGAAGCCTATTGAATTTCGGTGAGTTAACCATGGGAAGAGGTGCAGAAGATCTCCATGAAACAGATCGTGGCAGGCTTTCAGCATCAGTGGGAGTTTTCCTTAGATAAAGGGGAAGGAAGCTTCAGCCTCTGGTCAGCTCTGCAGGACCACACTGTCAGCAAAAATTGCAGCATCAGCTTTGCATTGTGTCCACCGTGAAGATTGTGCGATAACCCTGTGGATGTTTCTAGAAATCACCTTAACCTACAAAAATAACTGAAAAGGAAAATGAATTTAAATGGAGTCAGAGATGGTTATGATAGTGTCAAGATCAAGCCATGAGTTGAATTCTCAAATATCGAAAACACACAACAGAACGATGGAATGAATTTGGTAGCCACAGCCACCAGGCTCTCTGGGTATTGAGAGGTTTACAGTGCTCAGCCATTGTGGAACAAGTAGTATAGGTGTTCGCCCCTCAAACATCCAGGTTAAATTGGGGCTCTCAAAGGAGAAAGTCACTTAACCTCAGTATACTTAACGCTAAAATCAGTTTAGTGAATCTAAAATTGAAATTTGGCTAAACAGTCCCTAAGTCCACTAAATGATGGCAAATCTGGGTTTATAATTAGATGAGAGTAAGAAAAAAAACCTGAAGGCAACATAAGACTGGGGCTGCAGAGGACAGTCCATTCCTGAGGTGAATGGACTCTTCCTCCCCACAGGTGGGTAACGTGAAGCAGCCACTCAGAGGCACAGTAGCACCCGGAGGAATCCAAGTTCACTTGGAAAATCGAAGGTTTAGACAGGTGCAGGTTCACCTGGAGCTCCTGCCATGGGGGCCAAAGTCAAGGTTCTGAGCTGCTGGTCCAAGCCCTGTCCAACGAGGCAGCCTAAAACAGGTAGGAGGCCAGAGTCCAGATTACTGGCCATTGTCAAGGCCCAACACAAGTCCCAGTGGGGTGTGGGAGTCAGGAGGTGGGAGAGGAAGGAGAGGGAGGCAGAAGAAGCAAGTCGGATATGGCAAGGGGCTCCACAGCCCATCGAGCAGACAACGGAGTGGGGTAGAGAGGGAGGGGGATGGGAAACATGAAGGCTGGTCAGCACCTGTTGTGGCTGTTTGTGCACCCACCTGCCCAGAGGGCAGTGCCCGGCCACACTGACATTTGGCACTCTGCCCTTTCCACCAATGGAGGAGTGTGGCGCAAATTTCATGTACTTTGTTGTTCAGTTTTCCGAGGCCTACAGAGGCACAGGCTATCTTCCAAGTGTGTCCCTGAAGCCGCGACCTCGTCATGTGGTGACCTGACCCTTCCTTTCCATCCCTGGGGGGGCAGTTCCTCCAGGCTGAGCTTCTCCTGCCTGGTGGGGAGGGGCTGTGTTCAGGGACTGGGGGCTCCGAATGTCTGTGCCGTCCCCTTGATCCCTAGGCCCCACCCTAGTGATCTTGGGGAAGTCAAGACCCTGTGAACAAAGGGACAATGATGTCTGCTTTCTGGCTGGCTGCGAGGACTTGGCACAGGGGCTCAGGGGAGCGCCTGACACCTGTCAGTCACTTGCGCCTTGTCTCCTCCCTTTCGCTTTCCTGCAGTCTGTGCTACTTGGCCCACTGTTCATGCCTGGGTTGGAGGGAAGGCGAGAGAAGGAGGCTGCCACCGTGCGGGCCTTGTGGCTACACCGGCTTGGATTCAAATCTTGCCTCCACTGGCTGAAAGCTGTGTTTGGGCCAGAGAGTTCCGTGAAACCCCTGAAGCCTCGGTTTCTTCCGCTGCGGTGAGACTCAGAGGTGATGGAGACTGCTGGCTTTCATTGTGAGCTTGCTCCTCTCACAAAGCAGCAGCACCACCGGGACCGTATCGCCAGGCATCCAGAGCCTTGCCCCATGACTCAGGGTCGCCCGTGTGCAGATGTAGCGGAGCTCTCCTTTGGCCACCTGTACAGGTGTTTGAGCAGGCATGAGGGCATTCTGTCCTTCTTGAGGAAGTGCTTCCAGACACCTGTCAGCAGTAGGTGGACACAGACGGGAGGCCCTTCAGCAGCAGTGGGCATGCAGCATCTCACAGGAGCAGACCTTGAAACCATAGGAGTGGCCTCCAAGAGCCACTGAGTGTGAGGCCATCGATATCAAGGTTCTAATGTGACTGAGGGTCCTGCTTTGCATGACCCAGGGGTTTTCAACACTGCATGCTCTGCTAATAACCCAGAGCCCTTTGCCAGAATGACAACATCAGTCAGCCCTCTACTGTGACACCAGAAAGGGGGAACCACAGCCTCTGGCTGCCACGTTGCTGGTGCCTCAGGACCCCAACCCTGAGCAGGTCACAACTTCTGCCACAGGAGTTCTCCCACAGTGGGTTGTGAGGACAACAAAGTCCGCCCTCTAAGAAGGCACGCAGGGAACATGGAGGCACGCGGGGATCATGATAGGAAATACCAAGGCCCAGAGAGCAAGGGAACGCTGGCTGGCTGGGAGTCCCACGGGTCTCAAGTCTATCATGGCCCATGACTTGTGTTTCTGACTGTAGCTTACAGTAGAAAATGCTGGAAACACAAGTCGTCGGCCTCAGGCAAAGGGTAGCATGCCACAGCTTGTCCTGAAATGTCCCCCAAAGGTCCACGCTTAAAGACTCAGCCTCTGCCCATGGCGCCATGGGGATCAGAACGAGGCCTTGGGTCCTTGTGGGTGAGTCCCAGAGGGAATTGTGGGACCCCAGACTCCCCTCTGCTACACGTGCAGCTTTGTTCTGCCATGTATTTCTGCCACCATATGCTGCTCACCAAGGCCCAGGCAAGGAGGTCAATGACAGTAGATCATTTGTCATGTGATAGAACCCTGAGCAAAGGCAGTAGGAGTGGGTCTCAGGGACCTTCAGAGAACCTAGAGTCACTTAGCAGTAAAAGGAATAATGCATGCCCATGTGCACTGAACCACAGTCTAAATAAACAAAGTTTATAGAGCGAGGTTTGCATGAGTGAGGTCAGGGCTTGAGATGCTTGCTTTCCGTGTTGGCTGTCCCCAGGTTGTAAGAGACCTGTGGCACAGAAGATGAGCTGGAGGAGTCTCCTGCCACAGGAAGACAGGGGACACTGTGGGCGGCAACTTTCCTGCACACCCAGAGCAAAGCTGGTGGCTGCCACGTGCAGAGTGGGACTCAGAAGGAGCCCAAGAACCTGTGAGTGATGGGAGACTCACTCCCAGCCCAGACTCGGCACCCCAGAGGAGGGGACAGGCTGGGTGGAGAAAGCCACCTCATGGCTTCCCTGCCATCCTCTCTGTGGACTTCTTCCTACAGTCTCGCCACCGAGCGCTGCAGTTTGCTTGGGACCTCATCTGATTGCTGGCTTACCCTGCTGGGCCATATGCCTTCAGGAAAAAGATGAGGGAGAGGAAAAATCTCGTCTTCTTGTAGCTGTCATGGATGTGAAATTCCTGGCAGCCAAGTGGGGCTGGTGGTAATAATCGTGACACAATAGATTTTGACAAGACAGACTGTTGATGTGTTCATTTGCATACTGATGTGCAGCGTCCTCTCTTCTCGTGAAATGCTCTGGGCCCAACATGAAAGCCCAGAACATTTTTGCAGAGCAAGGCCCTGGTCAAGTGCTCGAGTTCAAAGCACTCTGTACAGGAAAGTGGCATTTGTGCTTCTGAAAGAGTTTAGAAAAGACGAAGAGCGTGGGACAAATACGACACCACTGCATCGCTGCGCATTTCCTGCCGGGCAGTGCAGGGCATCCCGTAAGCTCGCCCCTGGTGGCCTTGACTGTGGGGGCCCCATGCGGAGCACACACAGCTCACATGAAGAGTGGATCTGCTAATCAAACTCCAGCAACAGCCAGGGCTTGATAGTGGACACCCCGGTGCTGCATAGAACAGGAAGGCCACCATCACTCAGACAACTGACTTTCTGAAGACGCAAGCCTAGATTTTGTGTGGTTTTTGCCACATCAGCATCTTTTCAAAGAGAAAAGCATCTTAGGGCTGTGGGAACCAGATCATTTGAATTCCACAGCTAGAATTGCACTTTTGAGACCTATTGGTGGTTTCTGGATGTCACCGTAAGCTAATGTGGAAAAGCATGCTTGGATGGTCACCAGGGCAATGGACTATGGAGCCACCAGCTTGGCAAAGACATCTGTAAGTAGGTACATGGTCAGAGTTAAGGTCTGTCCGCTCTCCTGGGCTCGATGCAGGCCATCAGGGGATGAAGAGCAGTCACTGGGAGTGACAGTGGTGTCCCCGCGTTTGGAGCCTGCAGCCAGTCTCTGCAGAACAGCAGCTCCACTTACAACACCAGACTTCTCTGCCTCCCCTCACGGGGATGTGCAGCAGCCTCAGCAAGCTTGTGGCTCACTCGCGACAATCAGGGCCAGGCTTCTTCAGCCACTTGTGGACTGCGGGCTTGGGGATATAGGCTGAGTGCTAGGAGGCTTCCTGAAGAAAGACATTCTTATCATAACACGCAGCATCACCTGTTTATTAAAAACAGTACTGTGTTTATAGGATTCCTTATTTCTGACTGAAGCATTTTCTAGAACATCTGGTTGGCTACACGTTACATAAATTAACAGACTGTCATCTCCTCTTGACAGTTACCTGTTTACTTTCACTTCATTAAATGCCATTTTTCAGAAATAACACAAGATATATGAAACACAACAGGTAATTAAGCAAAACAATACAAATAAATATAAATAACCATAATGAAGTTAGGAAGGAAGGAAAAAGCCCACTGAAGCATGGCACAGGGTGCTCGGCTGCCACCTGGCTTCTGGAGGTGAGCCCGGGGATTGCAGCCACGTTCTGTTCACTGATCTGCACGTGGCACGCACAGCATTCTCGGCATAACAGGTCAAGAAGTTTCCCGTGGAAGATTTACTCTAGGGAGAGCTGAGATCCCGTTACGAGTGTAGGGAAATCTAAGTCTAGAGCAGTAGAGCACTGTGGACAGCCTGCTAAGACAAGGGGAAGATCTCCCCTGCACACTCCTCACGAGTGCAGAGAAGGACCCGCAGCTCCAGTCCACAGGGCTGAGTCTGCACAAGCTCAGCGGTCCCCAAGGATCCTGTTCCGGGTTCAACTTGGGGCAAATCTGTGGGAAAATCACAGGCCCACTCTTCACTCCAAGTTCAGAGTCCGCCTCTGTGAACCACTTTTATACAGAGAAGCTTGTTTTCTCGAAATTGCTGTGCATGTTATAGATGGATAGAAACAAGCTTCAAAAAAGAGTTTATTTCTAAAGTTCCCTTTTATTTAATGCTTTCTCTCTTTATGTGCTTGTGTATGAATGTGCGTATCTGCCTGCTCTCTATCATCTCCCTCTCCCACCCATCCACCCATCAACCCACACACCCCTTCATCCATCTATCCCCCATCCATCCATCTTCCCATTCATCTATTCCCATCCATCCATCTATCCACCCATTCACCCACACACTCACACATCCATCCACTCATACATCCACCCATCTATCCATCCATCCATCCATCCATCCATCCATCCATCCCTCTATCTATCCATCTATCCCCTATCCATCCCTCCACTACCCATCCACCCATCTACCCACACACCTATCCACCCATCCATCTGCTCATCCATCCATCCATCCATCCATCCATTCCTCTATGAATCCATCTATCCCCACCATCCATTCATCTATCACCCATTTATCCCTCCCCTACCCATCCATCCATCCACCCACCTTGCTTCTCCATGACCTTTCAGTGTGACCCCTGAGTAAATATGGAGGGAAATAAAATAGTCCCACTGTGTTCTTTATAATTAGAAATAGTTGTAAGTTTCCCACAACTATTGAAATGAGAATCACATTGAAATTATTCAACTCCATCAGTGTTAAATGTACATTGTGCTCAACCAAATCTAGTATTCTTCTCACAATATACATAATGCTCTCTCATTTCCCCTCCACACACTGTCATCTGCTGCTACATATGTCAATCACAGCTTCTTTCTGCCACTCCTATTCCGTTGGCCAATATTTCGGACATGCAGAGGGAAATGAGGCTCTGTGCTACCTTGGCTTTCTATTCTGGAGTGGAGACAAGTATCAGGCAAAACCGACCCAAACTTGAAATTATTTAACACAGTGGGAAAGTACAAAATTTACACCTGAAGTTTTCTGGCCTATTTTCACTTTCTGGATGAACTATTTCCCCCCAATAACAGACTTAATAGACTTGCCAGGCTTGATACATAAAGGTTGTTAAAGGAAAAAAGGAAAAACAAAAACAACTAGAATAGATGAAACTATTCCTCTGCAGTCTGAATATATGGGTGGCTGTAGAAGAGAATGGCAACTTTAGGGTCTTAAAATACTAGTGAGCCTTTGGCAAACTAACTTGGTTGGAAAAGGCATGTAAATTAAATACTTAACGTGGTTGAAAGGAAAAAAATAGACATTTTCAACTACAGGGAAATTAAATATTTTTTGTGTGGCAAAGAATGATAAACAGCAATCAAAAGAGAATCAGAAGACTAGAAAAATAATTTTAGCATAGATAACAAAAGGTTGCCTTCCCTCATATAGCAGACTCTCCTAAGATGGATTAAAACAGTCTACATAATCTGGGGAAATAGCTAAGATGAACAGCCAATTACGAGAGCTAATAAACACACAGAGAGATGTTACATTTTACTGAGAGTCACTGCAAATACAGCAAAAGGGACATCCAACTGGTAAAAATCTCAGGAAAATGGTCATATCTGAGGGAGGATGATACCCTGAGGACCAGAGCCTGCAGGGTGGGAGGAAGGGCTAGAGACACCGGGAGGAAATTGGGAAACATTTCTGAAAATGAGAAACATAAATGACATTGAACTCACCAGTTCAGTCTGGTTCTAAAGATATAAAAACAGCTCTCTTGGCTGAAGGTGTCATCTCAACACAACCACAGCCTTGCTCGTGGTGGGAGGCCCAGGACAGGGGAACTGAGGAGGCTCAGGCCTCTATCAAATGGGAGCAACTGCAGAACCCTGCAGCTGCCAGAACGGGGGAGTCCTCGCTGCCGCTGCCTGCTGAGCTGTCCCCAGATGGGCCAGTTGCTGAGGCGGCTCCTAATTTCCCTCTTGTGCTGTTCTGTTGGTCTCATTGTATTCAAGTTGTAGGGACCTTTAGTAATTCTTCTGTATCTTCTTCTCAGGAGATAAAGAATTAAAATAAACACATTTCAAGAAAAGGAGGAATGTGACTACAGCTGCAGAAAGGGCAAGTCATGCGATCCTGTCTTCTGTTGATTCAGGGAGAAGATAGGACCGGGCATCTGACCTCCAAGTTCAAGCCTTAAGCCCCCGCAGCTTCATGAGATGGCTTTGGAAAATGTGAGCAAGAGCTTGGACCAAGTCTCACACAGGTCCATTTGAAGACCTGGGTGCACGTAGGAAGTCCAGGGTGCCGGAGGAGCAAGCCTGCTGCTGTGGGGGTTCAGAGAGTAGGCCAGGGGTCGCCTGGGGGAAGGTGAGCAGGGAGTAGAAGAGGGGTGCCACGGGGAAAGAGCAGAGAGCAGCATGGAAGGTGGGCTACATAGTGCAGGGCAAGGGCTTGGGGACCCTGGACACATGGTCCCCCCCACCCTTCTAGACTAGAGCCTCATCTCTGGATAAGTGGCCTGAAGGAGAGGGTCATCAGTGGGCTGAACCAGGCTGCTCCATGACAGGAGGAGACAGCTACGCCTGACAGCCAGAAGAGGGAATGCTGGGTCTCGGGCCTCAGGTCTCCTGACATCTGCGTCTGTCATGCATCAGGACAGGAACTCCGTCTGCCACTGCTGCTGCCCCAGGGTAGCACCTGCCTCGGCAGTCCCTTGAGAGGACATGGTAACCCATTGTCCCCATGTGGAGCTGGGCAGAAGGACAACAGGATGGTCAACTCCTTAGGGTGCCAGAGGATCCTGAGTGCAGTCTGGGTTAGTGCAGGTGGCAGGGTTAGGACCAGCTGTTGTCTCTGGAAAAATGGTGCAGGGGTTTCTTGTCTGAGATGTCTTGATTCCCCAGGCTGGGTGTTCTTCCACCGTGCTGAATCTGTCCCACCTGAAGTCACTGTTAGTAAAGGAGAGGCATCGGGTAGGAACGCGGAAGGCCAAGGGAAGGAGGCGAGGCGGTGATGGCGGCTGGTGCTCTGAGCCCGGAGTCCAGTGGGGCTCGGCTCACAGGTCCTGAAGCACGAGTCCTCAGGCAGAGCTGGCCACTGGCCCCCTGAGCAGGCCGTTGTGAACACGTAGTGGGCAGCAGCAGAGGCACGCCCACACGCGCCCCCGCACTGCTCCTGCCTGGCCACTGCTTACTGCCGGACAGGTGGGGCTGGCGCTGCAGAGGCCACAGATGAGGAGTGGGTCTGGACGGGACGCTGTGAACCCCGGCTCTTTAGCAGGGAGTAGCCACACCCGGAAGTGCTGGAGCTCTTCCGGGGCGTGCTGGCCTCTGCAGGGCTCCACTGCTCTCTGCCCCTGTTACCACCACCCCTCTAGCAACCAGCCTAGCGTGTGCTCTGCGCACTCAGGATGTGGATGCCACCACCCGCGCCACAGGATGCTGATGGCCACATTCCAAGAATCCGCGCGCGCTAATGTGAATGTCACAAAGTGAGAGGGCAGATGGCGGCAGTTGCAGGTGACCAGGTGGGGACCACTGCACTGACCGCTTCCCTGACATGGACTGGGAAACGCCCACCTGGCCCAGCCTCTGAGGAAGAGGCAACTTGGCCAGGGCTTCGTGATGTTCCATGATGGGTTCCCTGGAGTCGCTGGCTTCCACAGTGATGAAGTTGAGGGCGTCTGAGGCTTTGGTATCATGCAGGTCAAAGCAGTCTTGGGGGGTGGCACCTAGTGGGAGGTTTTAGTCATTGGGGCTTGTGGGACCCCAGGATCTTCTTCTTTTGCATTCTGGTCATGAGGTAAATGGTTTTGCTCTCCATGCCCTCCTGACCATGGTGTACGGTCTCCTCACAGCCCCAAAGCCAAGGGACCAACTGAACACAGACTGATATCTCCAAGGCCAGGAGCCACAATAAGCCCTTTCTCTTCATGAGTTGATCATCTCACAGCAACAAACAGAAGGCTGACTAACAGAAATGTATTCGTTCAGCAAAGATCTGTTGAATGTCACAATGAGACACTGGGAGTTAGAAAGTGAATTTACCAGCCAACTTCCAAGAGGGGATTGAGAGAAGTTGGAGAGTGCATGGTAGCAACCCTGCCCGTGAATGTGAGAGGGCCGCTGTGGTCAGTGCATATCCCAGGTCTGCACTCCCACCCAGCCCCCACCTAGTAGCTGCATGACCTTGGGCCAGCTGTTTCGTTCTCGGCCCATTCTTCAGCTCTGAAGTCTCCGGGAGCTTCCGGTCTGGAGGGAAACACCTCTCAGCTACTCCGAGGATGGAGGCCACCTCCCTCCACAGACCTGCAGCCCAGGCAGGCAACTTTGTGCGGCCTCCTCCAGGCCCTCTGAGAGCTGCTGAGGGGGCGCAGGGGGCTGGGACTCGCTCTTCCTCTCCTAGTGATTCTAGGTTGGGGAGGCCTGGGGATGGCTCTGGAATTTGACTGGAGGGAATGTCACAGGGAGGCTTTCACACTTTGGGATCTCATGCATGGCCCACTGTGGCTGTTTGCCGCCATCTGTGACCTGCTCCCCTGACCCACAGGGCAGGAACTGGCCTTGGTGGGATCTGAGCTCCTGGGAAAACACCCTGAGCAGGAGGTTCATGGTGTGCTCCTGAGTTCTGGAGACAAGAGCCAGGTCCAGGTGGCACCTGGGCTGGGTCCCGAGGAGCTCCTCTCCTGACCTGCTCATTGTGTCCTCTGGCAGCTGTCCCCTTGTGCGGGCTGTGCCTGGCTTCTCTGGTGTCCCTTTCTATAAGAACACCACTCAAATGGAACCAGGAGCCCTCCCTCTGGACCTCATTCGGCTATAACCATGCTCATGCTGGACGACGCACCCTGGGTCTGGGCTTCAACATGTGAGTTGGGGGCACAAGCATTGGGCCCTAACAACCTGTGTCACACTTGCTTCTCCGATGTCACTGTCACCTCTGCTCCTTTAGCTCCCCAGGTCTGCTGCCCTCCCTTAGTGGCCCTGTCCACAGCAGGTGGGTGGCAGCTCCTTCTGCTGCAGGTCTCCATGCCATGTCTCCCTGGGACCCCAGGGGAAGGACTTCACAGCTCTTGGACTCACGTAAACCTGTTGACTATTTAAGCAGGCCTTACTCCCCTAAGCTCCACATTCCAGACAGTAAGAAGGCTATGCCTTTTCAAATCCTCTTTGCTGATGGGTAACGCTAAAGATGACAGAATTTTGTTATCTTCCACTCCCACCTGCATTTACTAGTTTTATCAATAGTCAAGGGTGAATATTTTTGAATTACTAAATATAACTTTTTCTGAAATGGTTCACATGAGAAGACACATTTTTAGATATAGAAAAAGGTTTTTTTATATATTAAAAACAGCATAGTTTTTTCCCTCATTTTTATCTCAGGTAAAATATAAGCTCAAAGATAATATTGATATTAAGGTAGGATGAAATCTCTCAGTTAAGTCCGTGAAATGTGCAAGGTGTGGTGGGGCAAACTCAGTGACTGAGGAGGCTGAGGCAGGAGGATGGCAAGTTTTAGGCCAGCCTGGGGAACTCAAGGAGACCTTGTCTCAGAATAAAACAAAACGGTCTGGGGATGTAGCTCAGTGGTAGAGCACCCATGAGTTCAATTCCCAGTACCACCAAAAAAAAAAAAAACCCAAAAAACAAAACAATTTAAAAAAACACACACAAAAAAACCATATAAGGTGATTTTTCTTTTATTTTTTTTCATTATCTTTCAGAATTTTCCCAACTCCTTTCTGCTTGCATATAGAAAACACTGGACAATAAAACTTCCGAGTTCTTCTTACATTGTCCCATAAGCATTTTGGCCAAGTCCCTCATTGTCAATATTGTTAGTGTTTTCAGTGTTGTGCCTAATTAATTTTCCTATTTCCATATATTTACATTACTGGTAATCGATAAACATTATAAAGGCATCACTATGAACACCTTAAACACATTACTCCTTTAAGGTTACTCTATTTCTACAAATTCCTATGTAAATTCACTGGAAAAATCATTGAGTCAGAAAGCCTAAAGAATCCCGTGGCTCTAAATGTTTGGGGGAGTCATTTTCCTAATCCGTGTGCAGAAGTCCGGCATTCCCTAACAGCCCCTCGTCCCCTGATGATCATTTCTAGAGGGAGTTGGAACAGGCTGTCAGTTCCTGGTGTTCAGCAGGGGTTCACATGGTCTGCTCCATTCATGGTGTCTGTTTCGTCTTATGTGACTCCTGCCCTCATTTTGTTCTCTAATTGTCTACTGGGGGCCTCCTATTTTTAAAATCAATTTGTATAGAAATTGATCTGTCACTATGTTTGCTTCCTCCGTCTTTGTTTTTACTTCAGTTATTGATTTGGGGCTGCAAAGAAACTTCCTGTATCAAATGAGCTGCTCCCGTGGGGGTGTAGCATTTCCCTTCGTCCTGCTTCCAGGGAAGCCCATCCATTCCACAAAAGCCCTAACCTCTGCTTTCCCAACGCCCAGATCTTCCTGAAATGTCATTAGCCACCACGCCAACCCATCAGGAGCCTCCCGCTCCTTTGTACTTATTTAGCTGTCTATAGATTGTTTTCATTTCACGTAAAAATAAAACACAAATCCCAAAATTCTTAGAATACACACAATGCAGTTAGCTTAAGTTTGGGAAAAACATTCCCACTTTTAAATTCTATATTTTTATGCCATGAAATTCTCTGCATTATGCTAGCATGAATGATGTGTTTGAGACTATCTTCAAGCCGCAAAGACCAGCCCAGCAACACAGGGTAAACTGAAGTCTGGGGTGCATTAGTGGAGGTCTGATAAATTCCTCCCTGGGTTCTCTTCCTTGGCACCCAGGCGTAAGGGCAGGAGTGCACAGCAACCTCAGATTAGTAAGTGCACGTCACTTCCGAACCTCCACACACACACAGTCACGTCTGCCACGTCTCCTGGTCCTCCACCATTTAGATGCTGTTTTTATCTAATCTTCATGACTTTTATCAAAAAAAAGAGAAAAAATAAGTTATGATGCCCTCATTGTGGTGCTGTATTATGTCAGATCCTCCTGATGTCACACAGTGTGGCATAAGGAGCGGCCCTCTGCACGCTGTGGACAGAAGTGTGAAAGTGGCCGAGCCAGTGGTTCTCTGCACACACGGTTAGTCACATGCACCGAGGGACTATGCTTGTAACTGCCTGCATCAGTCAGAGATTAACTTTCTGCAGAGCACTGACATTGCGTGGTGGTCCTACAGCTTCTAAACCAAATTCAGACCGAAGTCTTATCTCCAGACTGGATGGTTCTCCCATAGCCTTCTACACTGCAAACATTTTCCCAGTGTCTCAGGCCAAGTCTTAGGGGTCAGCCTCAACTTCTCTTCTGTGCCTGCTTTGGTCCCACTGGTGCTGGCCTTGATCCAATTGCACTTCTCTGTCCCAGCCTCCATCTCGTCCTGCCGGAAGGTCACCATGGAGTCCCTGCTTGACTCACCCTGCCTGTTGGCCATGAGCAGCCGCAGTGGCCCTTTCAAAATTGAAACTTTCAATATTTCATGTTTTTATTGAATCTTCACACATTTAAAATATTTTAAAGTTGGTTACCTGGCCAGAGACGGGCAACAGAGCCAGCCTCATTCTTGTAGCTTCCTCTAGCTCAACTCTTCTGCCGCACTGTCTGGTGAGATTTTTTGAGTGCAGCACACTTGCTCCCAACTCAGGGACTTGGACTTGGCATCTGTGGAAAGTCCCACAGCTCATTCTCTTAGCTTAATCGAGATTAGGAGCACGCATTGCTGGCTCAGAGAGACTTTTCCTGACCACCCAGCAAGAGGTTTAGCACCATGACTTTTTACAGCCTTCTTGGATATGTTGGTTTTCCTTGCTTTTACCTGACACTGGAGTACAGAATTTTCAACCTCATCATAATCCAGTCCCAAAGTGGAGAAAATGTGTTCCTCACCATAGTTTCTAGGGCTAACAAAGTCCTTGATATGGGGCTGGAGCAGTGGCTCAGTGGTTTCGGTGCTTGCCTGGCAAGCATGAGGACCCGGGTTCAAACCCCAGCACCATGTACACAACTGAGTGTTGGAGCAACTAAGGCCATGTGAAAAACTAAATAAAGTTGGTTCTCTCTTTCTCTGTCTCTCTCACTGTCCCTCTCTCTTTAAAAAAAAAAAAGTCCTTGACACAGCGTGCACGCTTGATAAGTGTTAGAGCCAGGAATGAGTGCATGAAGCACACGTGTGACCAGGGTTACTATGTGCATTTCACTGAGATTTTATGCTTCTGGCTCTTATCCTGTTGTGGGAAGGTGTGCTTTTTCATATCACAATATCATCTGTAGTGGGACTGATGCTCCTTCCTTTCTGCAGTTGTGTATGTGAGATAGAAAGATGGAGGGTACTGGTCCGCCTTTCCCATAGAGGAAAGAGATACCGCAAAATGTTGGGCTCTTGGATTTAATTTAGAGATGTCCCAAAAACTGCCATAGATTCACAAAGGCATAGCTGACTTCTTGGTGGGAAGAATCAGGTGCTCCTAGTGACCATTCGGTCCTCTGAAGTTGTTCTGCCTGGTAGAATGCAGATGAAAGTGGCCAGTAGGTTGTATCTATTTCAGCCTAACCATGGGTTCCTTGAACTTTAAAGGAAAAGCGAAGAAGGGCCATTTCCCCATCATCCTCAGGGAGCCTCACATTGCCTCTCGCCTGCTGAAACAGAAATGGGATTTCATTTGTTCCCACCTAATGGAGTTAAAGGTTAACTCTTGACTTTTAGTACGAGTGAAGCTGGACTTGGTGTTGGTTTAAAGACAGCTGTAAGAGGGCTCTGCTGACCTCACAATTAACATTAAGCTGCATATAGAGGTTCAAAAATCAGAACTACGAAGGGGAGGATGAGGCCCAGCCCGTGGTGCCTGGCCTTTCAGCACTCAGCTCAGCAGGACTCTGTCCCTTACGGCCAGCAGCAGATTTGCTATTTCTAATGATAAGTACTCCGGTTTCAGGTAGGATTTTATGTGCTGTCAGCAGGGAGGAGAGAAGATTTGGGTGTCTTCTGCCTTTCATGTGGATAGAAGTCGGCAAGGCATCAGTGGGAGTGGCCTCTGTCAGCTAATAGGAGGTACGACTTGTTCCTTCCAATGCCAGATTTTGGTGCTTGACAACTTGTGCTATAGCTCACAGGTGCTCTCTTCCCTTCCTCATTACCAGAACACATGGCCCAGGGGTCACACTCAACTCTCAGGTCCTTCCCAGCTGCACTGAGGTGTGTGGCTCCTTCATTTCCTGAGAACGAGCCTGTCTGCTGATTGCACATTGCTGACCCCCTCACTCGCTTGTTCAGGTGTGACCCGAGTCACAGTTGCTGCCTTCTGTGTACTGGGGACTGATACAAGAGATGTTCAGGTTATAAGTTCTTCCCCTAGAAAGTACAGAGCAATATATGCCCCGGAAGCGCTTCTGGAAACCATAATCAGAGAAGTAGAGCTAATGCCATCTTCCTAGTCTGAAGTTCATTAGTTCTGAGACATTCTGAACATTTACCTAGATCCTCTAAGTTTAATACATCTATACTCACAATATTCTGGTTTTGGATACAAATTCTACCTTTTATGTGTCCCTCTGGTGATATATTTGAGGCTACATAAGGAAGACCTGAGTCATGTTTCAGCTTCTTCCCAGCAGCAGCCATCCACCTATCTACCCTAACCCCCATCCATGTGCCTACCCTTCTATCCATACACCCATCCACTCATCCACCCATCTATTCATCTACCCACCCATTCATCCATCTGTCCATCTCTCCATCCATTCAACCATCTATCTATCCATCCATTCCTCCATCTATCCACCCATCCATCCATCACGCTATCCATCTCTCTGTCCACTCATCCACCCACATACCCATCCATCTACCCATCTATCCATACATCCAACTATACATCCATCCCTCTATCCATCCATACATACATACATGTCTTCAACAAATAGCTGTTAATCAATTATAATGCAATAAGCACTGTGCTTCAAGCTTGGGACATATAAGTTTACCAACAATCATGACCATCACCCTCACAAGAACCTGCACAAATTCTGGTGACATGGAGATAATAGTGCAAAAGAAACTTTGTAAATGGTCATTTAATCGATGTTTACAAAATACCTAGACAACATAGGGATTAAAATATAATGGTTCTTCTATGGTCAAATAACTAATTTTAATTTTTCTTACTATAAAGGAAAAAATTTATACTATGGCATTATTGCTGCTTATAATTGTAGCATCAATCCATACTTTTGTATAATGCTCAATGAATCCCTCTTGTTTACCAGAATTTGCCTTCAAAACTGATGTGGCTTATTCTGTAGGACTTCAGTTCCAATACTTACCTTCCCACCAATTTCCTATCTGTGTTGACAGGACTTTAGTTTTAGAGCCACCTAACTATTACACATACTCTTCCAAAGTTTGGGCACAGACATTTTAAATATCAATCAAAATTTTAGATTTGTTTGATAATCATGTTTCATTACAGATATTCATAATTAATTTTGTACATTCTTCTTTCTTAAAAATAATGCCAAATTAAATTATCATCTTTCATCCATAAAAGGTTGAATCTCCGTCTCTTCAGTATATTGTAATTATTTTCATCTTATTTTTTCATCTTTTGTGTGTTCAAATGTGCTGCCACTTTTCTGATTTGAGTGTATGAAGTATAAAGTTTGATTTCTATTAATGCATCCGAGATTCTTTTCCCACTTCCCTTTTAAATCCTATAGTGTGTCTGCTTCCTGTTTTTCCTTTTTCCTACTTTTAATATTGCCATATGTACACAGTTGAGAATATCATGCATATCTTCTAAATTTTTGCTTTTTTGGTAGAAGATCCTTTGAAGTAAATTATGTTCTTTTTCTTATTCTTCTCTTGCTTCTGGGAAGTTTTCTATTTTGTAAGTTTGAGTATTTTGTTTGTTTAACTTTTCTTAAACATGATAGATATACTGAAGTACATGCCAGGAACCTGTTTGGGCTTGTTGTGCAAGTCTCTCACACTATCCATGTGGGCAAAGCAGATTTCTCCTCTCAGGTTAGTACACCTAGTGTTCTTCCTCCTCCTCCTCCTTCTCCTCCTCCTCCTCCTCCTCCTCCTCCTCCTCCTCCTCCTCCTCCTCCTCCTTCTCCTTCTCCTTCTTCTTCTTGAAAGAGAGAGAGGGAGAGAGAAAATCAATTTTATTTAGTTTTCTTGTGGCCTTCGTTGCTCTGACTCTTCGTTGGACATGTGGTAGTGGGGTTTGAATCTGGGTCCTTGTGTATGCCAGGCGAGGGCTCCAAACATTGAGCCAGGGCTCCAGCCCCCCTAGTGCTCTTCTTAATCTAAAGCTGGGAGAATGGATGGCCAATTGAGGTCAAGCTTTCCCAGCTATACCTGTGTTGAGTCTTTCACCACATCAGGGAATTGTGTGTCCTGTGCTCATCGAGTGGAGGATGGCCAGGCACAGGTGGCATCAGGTCTCCTGAAAGTCTCTGTGATCCACGCCTCATAGCTGCCCACCCCCGAGGCTGGAGGATCATCTAGAGAATGTACCTCCACCCCCTTCCCAGGACATCCTATGTGCTGGAGTTATGGTGTCCAAAAGGACGGGGTAGGGCAGAGTTCAAATAACTCGGTGTATGGAAAGCACCCCATTCTGAATTCTTCATAGAGAAATTGACTCAGTTTTCAATTAGTCTTACACCAAGTTCCATTTCCTTCATTTGTTATGAATCAAAAATTTCTCTCCTCACCTTAGATTCTACCCTTTCAGTCCTTACTATCTGTTTATGTGAGTATTATGATGTGAATCTATTACTCTACATCAATCGTAGTCTTTTAGGATGCTATCTGGGCAGCAGAACATAAATGGCGGTCTTAGGAAGTCAGCACTTGGGGTACAGAGCAAGCACACCTTATCCCAACCCAGGAACTGCAGTTCATCTGCCTCCAGCCTCACCACCCTGCAGGTCCTCCGGAATCACCAGGGCCCTGGGCCCTGAGGTTGACAGTGGAAGCTCCGGAGAGGCTCATTTTTCCTTTGGTCGTCGGGTCTGCTCTTGCTAGGGTTATTAATGTGCAGGAGAGCTGACTGACAACATTGATTATAAATTGATTTGGACAATTTATTTTATGAACTCCTTCTTTGGAGGAGTCTGAGACGTCCTGAATGACCACAAAAGCCTGGGGCCTTAGAATTGAGGATGCAGGGCAGGGCAGGAAGGAAGACATTTAGGGAGAGAGCAGCTTCTCTCTTCTTCAGTGCTGTTTCTCCTGCCAGTCAAACAGCTCACACCTGCTGAAGGCTGGGTCGCCAGCAAAGGCACTCAAGGGGGGTCAGGCACGTGAAAGTATAACTACCCCAAGTTTCTGTTTGAGAGGTGCCTCCTGGAGGCTGTGGGAGGGTTGGACTAGACTCAGGACAGAGATGGGAACAGCTGGCAGTAAATTAGGTTAAATTATAGTGGCAAAACCTAGAGCGCACTTGAACCCCCGCCCGCAGCCCACATATGCACAACGTGTTGAGCTTCTCTTGTGGGACCCTGTATTTGTGGGAGGAATAAACACCCACTTCTTAGTCATTCTGGGTGGACTTGTCACAAACGCTTTATGCCATACTTACACTCGATTTTTTTCGTCATTTTGTCTAATCCCGTCTGTACCCATCCTAGTGACCTGTGCTCTACTTTGGATCTGGAATGTTGCCCCAAAACCCAGGTGTTAAAGGTTGCCACCCCGTGTGGTGCTACGGGGAGGGGTGGAAACTTCAAGAGAAGGAACCTGTGGGAGACCTCTGGGGTGTGCCCTTGAAGGGCACTGAGGGACCCTGCTCTCTCCTTTTCCACTTCTTAGCTATGAACCCAGTGGCTATGCTCCCCTACGAGCCTCACCACAGGCCCCACAATGGGCCAATGGGCATGGATGGAAACCTCCAGAACTGCTAGCCTGCGAAGCCTCTCTGGGTATACAGTGACTTGTGCCAGGCGTTTGTTTAGTGATGGAGAAGTCGAATCCCACAGCTAGCTGTGATTCTTGGGAGGTCAAGGTCACTGCTCTCTGCCTGGGCTTTAGCAGGTACAGAGGGTTGCTGGCGGTGGGCCACGCTGTGTCAAGACACCCCGTAGCTATATCTGAGTGTTCCCTGCCACCTTGAAGCTCAGGCGTGGCTCCCTCAGGGTCCCATCCAGCAGGCTGTCAGCATCTGAAGCCTGACCCTGGACAGGCCACACGCCGGCCATTTCAGGCTGTCCTCGATTGGCAGGCCAGGGGGGAGCCGCTGAACAGCGAGCTAGCCGCTCCCATGACAGATGGCTCGTGGTTCCCTCAGTTTCAGTCTGCTTTGCTTGAATTTATGTTGACAGAGAGGAAGGAAAAGGAGAGGAAAGTGTTCTTGGAAGAGGGAGGTGTTTGTTGTGTTTCAGGGAAGCTGCGAGGCGCGGGATCACTGCTTCCTCATGGTGCCTAGTGCCTGAGGCAGGGGGAGGCAGCGTCTGGCAGCGCCGTGCAAATCAACCCAGGCTGACAAGGACAGAAAGGGACGCGCCAGCAGCTTCCAAGAAGCCCAGAGTGACAAACACAATTTCAGATGATGCCAGGAGAAAGAGAGCTTCAAAGCCAAACAAGAGAGGGAGCGGGGATTTCCTCCACGAAGGAACCCACCGGGGTCCTCACAGCACCATCATTCCCACCCAAGTCCTTTGGGGACCGCACCCAGCTGCTCATCCCTAGGGGAAACACATTTGGCCCCATCAGCCTGAGAGCATTCCAGACCACACCTGGGCTGCTGGAGGAAACTTGCTTCCAGCTTCCCTCGGTTTTCAGTTAACATGACTGAGTTACTCAGAGCCCAGAGGAGGAGGAGGCTTGCCCGGGAGGGACAAGTGAGTCACAGCTTCTAGTTAGGACTGCGGCTATTGGTATGGCAGTGCCAATGGCCGTCTCTTGTTCATTCTGCTTTTTCTTTGCTTGGATAATTTGTAATTATCTATCAGAAATTTCTACTTCTTTTCTTAAAGCTTAGAAATTTACTGTCTAGCTCTTTCCAAGGTTTAGCATGTAAATATGAAAGTATTTTTGCTTCATTTCCTTTGCTATTTTTAATTTACAGATTGTACTTACTCTTAAGGTTCCAATGAATCACTTCTGTTTCACAGAAATTTTTTTATGTTTTGTAGGACTTGTTCCTTAGAAAAAGCTTTCCTAGCTATTCTTCAAGGATCCCTTCCCCATGCAGAGTGTTAAACTGCTAGCAGAGCAGATAAAATGTTTCCCTGTAGCACTGTGAATCTCATCTCACCTCTGGACAGGGGCAGTCCCTGCCACTCCCACAGCAAACCTGTCCCCAAACCATGCTTCATTTCCTTTTAACTGTGGCAATATGCCCAAGGGCAGTCCACCTTGTCCCCACAGCCTCTCAGGAGTGAGAGTTCTTGCTCAGAATTCTCCATGGTCAGCCATTTTTAATTTCTTCATTCAACTATTTTTTAAAATTAATTTTTAAAACTTTTTATGTTGACTTATCTGTAAAATCACATGCATATTTAAGAAATAATACAGAGAAATTTTGAATTCCCTTCATCTATTTTCTCCCAGTGGTAAATTATAACACAGTATCACTAGAAAATTAACTGTCCTGATTCAGATGCCAATAGCTAAACCTGCACTCATTTGAGAGAGAGAGAGAGTCAATTTTATTTAGTTTTTCATGTGAGTTTAGCTGCTCAACACTTCATTGTGTGTGTGGTGCTGGGATTCCAACCTGTGTCCTCGCACGTGCAAGACAAGCGCCACAACTGCTGAGCCTCCATCCAGCCCCTTCTTTCCATACTTTGAGTTTGGAGTAATGACCTTAAGAGGCTGGGCTGGAAATCAGAAAGCAGTTAGTTCTCTGTGACTGCTGTCCTGGCGGAAGGCAGGGTAGTGACCCAAGCAAGGGAGGTGACACTGTGAAGGCCCTGGCCTACGTGCCTTATAGGACGTGTGCTTCATGTACTGGCTGCGAGAAGGGCACCCCTGCCTGTGGCCAGAAGGCAAGAATGAGTGCTGGTGGCCATTTGGGAAGGCACCCTGGCTCCCTGGCCCTGGGGAGGAGTTAATTTCTGCAGGAAGGCCACGTCCTGAGCGGTGCAAACACCCCCTCTGTTTTCCGCAGCACGACTGGTCTCAAGACTTCTGTGAAGCACTGTAACTGGCTGCTCAGCAGCTACCCACAGCCTGCAATCTGCAGGGAGAGGATACTGGGATCATCCCGGTGCTCCCCAGTGACCTGTCCCCTCATGTAGAAGGAGACTCTATTGTTCCAGTGGCTGAGAACAAAGGTGGTAAGATAAACCAGCAAGGTGTAAGTGCTGATGTGCAGACCTGTGGGGCACATTGCAGGGCACCCCAGAAGTACAGTGGCAGTAGGTGCAATGCTTGGCTTTGAAGCAGCGCTGACCCCTCCTGACCTTGCCTGTGGGTGCCACCATGAGGTCTGCCCTGAAACTGCATGCTGTGGAAACACTGGGAAACGGATGAGGGTCCCTGGTTGTGCAGTGGCCTCTATACCATGTCATGGATGGGAGACGAGGTCAAAGGGATGTGGCTCCTATTTAGGACACACTGTCGGGACAGTGGAAGAGATACTTCGGACTTAAAAATGGTCCCTCCACAGTGCTCTGGCTTTTCAAACTCCAAGCAGTTCCTCGGACCAAGAGTTGGTGGTGCAGGTGCCGTAGTCATCTGGCACCGACCAGGCTAAGTGCCAGCAGACTGGCTCTCCTTTGCTCTGGAACAGTGGTTAGGGAGCCAGCCACTCCAGGGTCCTCGGGAAGGTCTGAGGGCCTGCCTAAGCTGTCCTCATCCAGCCTCTCCTGATTCCACTTACAAAGTGGCCCTCCCCTCCCGTGCTCCTCCACAGCTTACCTATGCTACCTCTCTCTAGACTCCCTTGTAGTTATTTCTGAAGTGGTATCTTCTTTACCAGTGAGGGGTTCTTCCAAGTCAGACGCTAACCCAGTTGCTGTCTTGAGGGTCATATTTAACAGCAGTAGTTTCTGAGTGTTAAGTTCGTCCAGGTAGCTTGGCGCAAATAGAGTCCCTCCAGGACATGGCCTTGGTAGAGTGTCTGGAGCCCGTGTGACCACGCGGCCCCCCAGCACCAGCAGTGCTCACAGCCTCTGCACTACGAGCACCCTCCACCACCCAGGAGTCTGTCACTGGCTCCTGTTTGAGGCCAATTCTGTTCTCCTGGCTGCTGCTTCTCTGGGCATCTTCCTCCCTGCTCACGCTTTGCATTCCCCCTCTCTGAAGAATGGTCCAGCGGGTTTGGTCCTGCCATCAGCAGGGACCACATGTCCATGACAGAGCTGCTGCCTCGTGCCCCACCTGGGAGAGCAGCTGCACCAGCCTGTGCACAGCCTCACCATGCCCTGGCGGGAGCAGTGGCAGGCACATGTTTAAGTACCTGGGGACAGACACAACTCCAGAAGTGGCAGAGGGCCTTAGCAGGGGTGCCAGTGTTCATGAGTTCCATCCTGGGCACCCACTACGTGCCAGGTCCATGCTGGGTATGTCCATACGACCCTCACGTCCGGCCCGCGGCCTTCCGATGGGTCATGTTCACCAGGTCCCAGGACTCCCTGCAGTGCTGAAGTGCTTTCTTGCAGGTGAGCAGGGGTGGGCAGGGGTAGGCAGGGGCCAGATTCGGCATTACACTCCAGGCCCCCCTAAAGAGTGGCTTCCCTAGGATTGCCGTCTGTCCCTCCACTTCCCAAGCTCCTGTGATCTATGGTAACTGTCCTTGCCTCCTGCTGGAACTATTTCAGTGATCTCTTTCTAATCACAAGTTCTTTAGCATAAACTTATGTACATCACTAAGATCACACATGACCTTGTGCTGAAATGTCCTTCGCGTATACTTTAAACTTGTGCTTTCTCCAATTCCTCCTATCATCATGGTTATTTTCTCCCTGGAATCTCTTCTTATTCCCCTTGACTCCACGTCTGATCAAATCACGTTCCTTCTCTGGATTGTGCTCACTTCCTGGGGCCCATCTTTCAGATGCTCTTAGCAGCCTTCCAGTCAAACGCGTGTTCTCGCTTTGATTTTAACCGAACTGCTCATATTCTTTAAAGTCAGTAAGTTCCAGAATCGTTTCAGGTGCCTCACTCATTCTCCCGTGAATCGGCAGAAATGAGTCACAGTCAATGGTGTGATGAATCTTGGCAGAGCCTCCATCATCCCTGGGGAGAGAAACCTCCCCTCTGGGAGGCCTGGGGTAAATAAGGAACCCAGGGCACTTAGGAGCTGCAGTGCTGCCGGCTCAGGCAGGTGATGTTAGTCCTCCCCAGGAACCACACTGTCGTGTGCGGCAAGAGCGAGTGCAAGACCATCTTCACCGAAGCCGGAGCACTCCTTTTGGCAGGATGATTGCATCCCTACTACATCACCAAGGTTTGTTTTTTTCTGAACAGTTTTCTCCATCCTAAGAAGGAACTCTCCTTCAGGTCTGAGGCTGGGGGAGAGGGAAGAGGGAGCTAGAGCACTCTCTCTCCCACCCTCCTGCCTTGATGGGGCATCCCACAGGAAGTGACAGCTTCAAGCAGCAGACCTGTGCTACTTTCAGGTCCCTGGGAACTTCTCCAGCAGTCCCATGTAGGATCCGAAGTCAAAATGGAGAATTGTCCCCCAAGAACTTGCCATCCATGCTGTCTGTGCACCTTAGACTCTGGGTGCCCTGTGCTGGGGCTGACCTCACTGCTGCTCCTCTGCAGATACGCACAGTAACCTTTAGCAAACAAAGGCCACGTTGCTACCTGAGCCCCCCAGCTTTGCACTTTACCCCAGCATACGCCACAGAGCAGCCAATCTCGACTCCCCAGACGCCCCCAGACTTCATCCAGCACTTTCCCTACTTGCACCCAAGTCCCAGTGAGATTCGTTGAGAGGAATGGTGGGTCTAGTCCTTCATCAGTGCAATCACCCAGCCTTAGTGAACAGGTAGGTCAACACCTAATGTCCTAACCACCAGAGCACTGACTTAGTAATTCCAGGGAGGAACGGGAAAAAAGAAACACGGTAGCTTGGGCAAAACACCTACTTATCATCCTACTGAAAATACTAGTGGAGTTTTTGGAAGGTAATAAAAAGAGCAAGGAATAGCCAAAAGCCCTTGAGGTGTACAAAACAGAATATCTGAGCTCATGAACTACACTGAAACTTAAAAGCTGTGTTTCTCATTGAGCTGTGTTTCTCATTTTATTCCATCCTCTGGGTAATACTGAGTAGGAAATTCCCTGGAGATCTGGCATAAAATAATTAGATGGGCAGCACATCAGGTATCTAGTTTCCTGAGAAGAGCCAGAAGAAAACAGAAAGCTTTTTTAGTTTCTGTTTTATTGGTCTGATTTTTAAACTCTTGGGTGTGTCAAGAGTGGAATTAAAGTACGTGCTAGAAAAGTTCTGAAAGCTGCTGTCCTTCAACTTGTCAATTAGCTTCGGGTAGTGTGGGGTGGATAGAAATGTATCTGTTTGATTTTGTTCTTGCTCTTTCTCCAGGATTTTCCGAGTTTCCAGGTTATTCAACTAAGCAGGGATGGCTGTTCACACAGACCCACTGTCATGATTTCTGATTTGCTGGCTGTCACTCCCATTAATAGCTGACTAGGCTGTCAGACTGTCACTTCTTATTGGTATAACGATTTGTTTCATGCAAGGAACTTGATTCATGAAGAAGAGGAGGAAAAAGAAAAACCCCATGCTTGTCCTGTTTTGTTTTCTTACTTGGAGAAGCACAGGTGTTCTGCAGAAGCATTAGGCAAAAGCATAACCGTACTCCAACTTTATCCTCAAAAATTAATTGTCAAGCACCTAACTGGGTGTTTTTAAAGCTGAACAAACACTCCTCTTGTGGCTAGAAATTTGGTGGAGTTCAGATCAGCTCTCAGAACGTTGCCGCAGTGCTCAGATGGCTTCATCTGGCATAGCCCAAGTGAAGAGAAGCAGTGCCATCATCAACCCCGCAGTGGCATGCTGCCAGGCATCCCCAAGCCCGCGGCCTGCTGGAGGCCTGGTTCTCGGGAGCCCAGGCAGTCCCTGTCTGGCGAGGATTAATCGTGTGCCGCTTTTCACTCCAGGCTTCCGTGGGAGATTCGTCCTCACTGCTGGGGACAGCACACGAGCTGTCATGTAGTGTCCCTCGGTGCAGGCTGCTGTCTCCTGTTCTGAGACTCCCTTCCCTTGCTGTTGATGGGAGCTGGACAGCACCTTCCTTCTGCCGGCTTCCTGCCACAGAGGGTGAGAGGCGCCGCCCGCCGCTCTGCCCACGGAGGCGGCGGGTTCCTGGAGGCGGGAGCAGCAGGGTCCTCCTCCAGCTCTGGGTGAACCTCCACTGTCCGTCTTTCCCTTTGCCTTCACAGGTGCCTGTTCTGACCCTGCCTTGAGAGGAGAATCCTCTCTGAGTCTTTGCAGGTGATCCACAGGAGGAATCCTGTACCCTGCATGTCCAAGGACCCAGTCCTCCCTCTGGTCACCCCCAGGGAGAGCCCCCCAGACAGGAGGCGGCCCCGCAGGACCACTCAGAGGAGCCTCAGGCAGCATGGAACCTGCTGCTGGCAGCCCTGTGCAGACTCCTCTGCCTTCTCAGCTCCCCCACTCCAAGCTGAATGCACCTCTTGGTCACTCACTACCTGGAATCTGAAGCCTTCTGCTGGTGAGAGTCAGAAACGTGATTTACAGGGTGGAGCGCCGGGTTCTAGAAGGGGTCTGGTCAGCGCAGGTGCCGCGTGTCCTCCGCAGTCTTTCGGGTCACCTCTTGTGCTGTCCAGTGTACAGCTCACCGTCACCCTCTCTCTCTCTATGTTCCCACCCATGGTGCACTTTGGGTCACAATTCTTCACAGAGAACTAGGACACCCACGCTGAATGCCTACCAGGAAAGATGCAGTTCGGCGTTCCAAACATTTTGCATTACATATCACATATTAAAATCTTGTAAATGCTTGGAATTAATTTTCTACTCAACTCTGAAATTTAGTTATGTTGTTTTCGTCAGTAGTTTGCAGTAATTTGATAGTGTGAAAATTTAAAGATTTGGTTTCTAACAGCAATTAATGTGCAATGAATTAGAAAATATGCTTAGAGTCTAAAAAGTGGTGTTAGTTGAGTGAAGCAACTCCATTTCCATATTGTCTAGAACAGTAGGCTTAACTTTTCTGTCGTAACATACACAGCTTATCTTGAGGCAAACGCTTTTTTTGCAAAAACAATGTTTTATGCAATTCAAGGAACTCTTACAGTAATGCCACCGTTCTGCAGATCCCTCAGGAAAGTAAGAATTCAGTGAACAAGCCTCTAAAAGTGTTATTTAAGATAATTTATAGACATGTGTTGGAGGTACAAAAACACAACTTCTAGGAGAAAGAAGCAGAATAGTTCCACTACTTTGAGAAATTTTAAAAATTTCTTAAACAGGACACAGTAAGGACTAACTATGTAAAAAGATTAATGAATGAGATTTCATTAATCTCAAGAACACATATTTAGAGCTGGAGTGGTAGTTCAGCAGATACAGTGCTTGCCTGGCATGCGCGAATACACGGGTTCAAACCCCAGGTACACAACTAAGTGTCAGAGCAATGAAAGCCATGTGAAAAACTCAATAAAAATTGATCCTCTATCTCTCTCTCTTTCTCTGTCACTGTCCTCTCTTAAAAAAAGAATGCATATTTAACAACAACAACAACAACAAAAACATTAATAGGACTAAAAATCAAATCACAAATTAAGGGGATGCATTTGTAATACTTGTAGCCCAGAGGTTTCATATCCAGAATATATAAAGAATTTCTATGCATTACTAAGAGGGAAAACAAACTAATTGAAAAATGGGCAAAAATGTCAAGAAGTTCTTCCCAATAAAAGTATCTAAATAAGCTTATGTCAAGCTGTTTCTTATTAGTCATCTGGAAAATTCAAACTAAAGACAATCATTTGCAAAGATATGGGGCAAGGGAAGTTCTCACTTATTTCTGGTGGGAATATGCATTGTTGCAAAGACTTTAGAAAGCTGTTGGATAGCAACAACTAAATTAAACAAGTGCCTGAGTAAGTATCAAAGAGATGCACACACCTGTGTCTATTAATCGACACTCAACTGAATGTTTCCAGCAACTCTGCCTACAGCATCCAGAAAAGAGAGCAACCCACATGTCTACACAGAAGAACAGAAAAGGGAGTCATGATATATTCATATGGGGAAATATCACATAGCAAAAAAACAGGACAGAGCTGCCAGCTGCAATAACTCCAACCAATCTCACAGGCATGATACTGAGGGCAGGAAGTTAGATGCTGAGAGTAAACTGTGTGATGTCTTTAATACATGACAGTAAGAGCCCTCTGCACTTCAGCAACAGAAAAACTAATCTATGATACTAGAAATCTGACAAGAGGTTACCTCTGCTTTGTATTTTGTTGTTGCTGATGGGTAAAGGGCATGAGGGAGCCTTATAGAGTTCTGGAATGTTCTATACATTAATGTCAATGGAGCTGCAGATGTGTGCACAGATGTCTAAAATTCATCAAGCTATATGTTTAAACTAGTGCAACTTAAAGTTTTATGGCATACTCTAGCACACAAGCAAAACAGATTACACATGAGAAGGAGGGGGGTTGAGACATACCTAGCTCTGCCTTCACTGAGAATACAAAAACTAGAGCCCTAACAATAATGGAAAGTGAACCAACTACAAATCATCATTTTTCTTGAAGCCATCAGGAGACGACATCACAAAAGTAAACCCAGGGACAGATTTGGGCCCTCCAAGGAGATCTGAGATGTGTCTACTTGCTCATTACCTGTGACTGAGCCAAGAAAAGAGTGGCACACCATGCCAGTGGGCAAGAAGATTTTTGTTAAGATTGTAAAACATTTCTAAGAGTGACATGTGCACAAGTGTGAGGGGATAGACGCCTTGGAAGTCTCAGGTAGGGATGCAACTTGTGCCCACTTAGAGGCTCCTTTCCTCCCACGTTCACCAGAGGATCAGGAGAAATACTGGATAGAGTGGAAGACTAAAGGGCTCCCACAGTGTGCAGGCCTGGAAAGCAGGCTTGGTCACTGCTCTAGGATGAGCATGAAACTCTACTCAAGGCTTTCTCCTGCATGGAGAAAATCCTGATGCTCTTGGGAGAGAGGCAGCAAACATTACTATCTTTAGTGCACACAAAACTTCACTGTGGTTAAAGAACAACAAAGAAAAAATTACAGTCTATGCTAGCATAGAAGCCAAAAACTGGCCTGGGTCTACGATCCTATGTCATCAGCAGGATTGGTCTCAGAAGAAAGGCCAAAAACTCCTTGTCAAGCAAGAGGCACGCAGATGAGATTTGCTATAGGAGGAAAATCAGGATCAATAAGGATGCCCCACCTCTGGCAAAGGTAAGGGGGCTTGTTGAAAATCAAGGCTCAGAGGAACTATGCCAGCAGAAGTCAGAAGTGAGTCCTCTTTAAAGTACTGGGGAAGAAATAGAAACTGTCAATCTGGAATTTCTTACCCAGCCAAAATATCTTTCAGAACTGAATTAGAAACCAAAGACCCTAAAGGAAAACAAAAGATGAAAGTATTCAATACTAAAAATAGAATACCAGCCAAAATCTTGGAAAGCAATTCTGGGCTCAATTTAAAAAGTCTGCTTTTCTGATTTTTAATCTGTCTGTGATGAATGTCTAGAACAAAACAGTCACAAGGTATTGTGAGCTTATAGCATATGTAAAATCAAAATGCACGAGACCAATACCACAAAAGACCACAAGGAGAAACTAGAAATATATTGTTTATAGGTATTACAGTGTGAGTGAAGCCAAATACTCCAACTTGAAGATATATTGTAATAAATTGATGACACATATTGAAAAATTTAGGACAATCACAAAGACATTTTTGAAGAGGTATAAATAATAATGAAGAGTGGAGATTAAAATGAAAACCTGACGTATATCAAGTTCAATGAGGGCAGAAAGAGATGGAAAGATAGACAAGAACTGGTGGAGCAAATAGAAAATACAAGAAAATTGGTAGATCCAAACCTGTTAACAATTATATGAAATATAAATGGACCAATCATGCCAATTAAAGACAGATATTCTCAGGTTGAATAAAAAAGAAATAGTTGATTACACACTGTCTGTAGGTAATGGCAAGGTATCCTTGAGGGTCTTAACAGGAAGGTTAAGATAAAGGGTATAAAAGAGCTTTTTCAGGCTGATGCTAATGAAAATCTGTCTCTGTTAACATCTGATAAAGTTGACAACAGCAGATTTCTGGGGATGAAAAGCGACGACACCTCATGATACAGGGGTTAATTTAATTAACTTAACAGTCCTAAATGTGTATGCATGCAGCAAGAAGTCTACAAATATAAAAACAAAGAATGAGAGAATCAAAAGAAGAAAGAGAAAATCCAGCATTAAATCAGGCTTCTGGTTGTATCTCTAACCCATAATTACTTTAACTTTACAGTAAGAAAAAGCAGAACTAAATGGAAATTCATACCTTCTTTGGACTCATGGGAGAAGTGAATTGCAAGGTAAACTGTTACTCTACAATCTGAGAGACCAGTGCAGCAGAGGGGACAGCTCCTGGGATTGGCATACCTGGAGTGGAAGCTGCTGGAACGCTTCGGCAGCTAGCAGCTATGGCCAGTGGCTGGAAGCAGAGAGCAAGAAGCCTCTAGGTGCAGTCTCAGACACCCTCACACTCTTGGACTTATAAGTAGAATTTCCAATATTTGTAAAATATATCAAACCACAAATTCGAGTGATCCAGAGATAACTAGGCAGGATGATTACAATCAATCAATAAGAAGCAGAAGCAAATAAAAAAATGAAAACAGCACCGCCACACCTAGATACATCATATTGACCCAGAAAATTAAGGATTAGGACAAAAATTTTGAAGTCAGAAATCCTGCCTAAACCAAAGTGACACAATTCTGTGGAGATTGGACCTAAAAGCACTGAAATAAAAAAACAGAAAAAGAATTAAGAGAATCACCCAACCCAAAGGTTGGTTTTTCA